>VDFB02358478.1:53997-116164 GCA_007258455.2 Sequoia sempervirens | reverse complement strand
CACTAGTTATGTAGGAGACAACACCATGCTCAAGTAGGCATTATATTAGAGGGTTTCCATACCAAAATATTTTTTGAAGGGTAGGACCATCTTGCCTATTAGGAAGATGTGTGGGAGACCACATTAAGTTCATGTGCTCTCCCTCATGTAGTTAGTAGCTGAAGCTTATGAAATAAAAGAAGATGAAGATATGTGTTATAGATGTGAACTTGACCATTGTACTCTTGTACCATTAAGATCTTGAAAGATATGTAAGCTCTTGTAAGCTATGATTTGTAATTAGGAATTTGAATCTATTTGGAAAATGTATATGAAAGATGAATTCATTACTCGGGATTATCTAATGTTACCTTATTTATGCAGTACAATCTAGAATGGTTTTATTTCAAATGTGCAATGTGTTAATAAAAACAATATGTATTGTGAACTTCATCTTTTAACATTTTGAGTTAAAACTTAGGTAAAATCAATAGCGTAAACTTTGGGGTACATTACGCCCTACCTATCACTTTTTGGAAACCGATAAGCATTAATGGTAATTCATAATTGATCCCTATCTCTATGTTTCTTTTCCAAGTAATAATTGACTAAAAAATTCCTCTTAGATGAAATGGAGTGGAGACAATTATGTTCATTTTCTTCAAACTTAACATTAATGCCACTATATTTTATAATTGGGCAAAGATTTCATATGTAGCAATTTTTAAGGCAACATGTGCCTTAATGATTATTGTGAACCTTTGAAATCTCTCTCCACTACAATGATATTATACCTATCGTGTATCTACCATTTGAAAATCTTCTTATCCTTTAACTCCTTGGCTAAGACATGATGGATTCTAAGAAAAGTCATTTTTTATGGATTATGTCAAGAAGAATGAGATAAAAACTATCACTAATAGTCATAATTTCATCCTCATAATCATTTATATGTAACTCATTTAAATTCATGTGGACTAAGATCTTGGAACCTATCTTGCAATTAGTTAACAAAGGAGTAAACTTAATCATCATAAAAACCACACATATTAGGTATGGTTCCATGTAAAAATATCCTCCAAGCTAATCTTGTAAAAATTTATTTCTTAGAATGACCACAATAATTAAGTCCCCATAATTTAAAATCATATTTTTTCTAGAATCAAGAGTAACAAGGGAACTTGGGTGTAGAATCTAGGTGTATAAACTTTATTAACAAATAACTTGCACATCAAAATTATTATTTCTTTTCTATCATGTGGGTAAATATGTGTGTGTTTTGAAACACTCTTTAGTTTTGGCAAGTTTGTGCCTTGACTAGCCCAATCCTTTATTACCTCAAACATCAATATCCTACAACCATTTGTTGGAAACTATGACATCATATTTTAACATAGGCTTTAGAAAGTTTAACATATCCCTAAAAGCAACTTCATTTACAACAATTAATAATCTATTATTGGAATTGCACATGCAATTCTTGTCTATGATGTAGTGTATGAAAAATATTAAAAATAAATCCTAATAGAGAAACCATTAAAATTCCATACTACTATGTGTAGAAAAGAGGTACTTCAAAAATATTGTACAAAAAAAATTATTTATTAATTTTAATTAGAAGAATAAAAAATCAATAGCCAAGCAATTATTCTTCATCAATAATGCTTTCAAGTTCAATTTTTTATTAGACTGGGTGATATCACATTAAATAGAGCCTACAAACCCTTAAATAGGGTTCTCTTAGCTATGTGAATAAACTCTAATATCTAAAGTATCTT
This sequence comes from Sequoia sempervirens, assembly GCA_007258455.2. Classification (NCBI taxonomy): domain Eukaryota; kingdom Viridiplantae; phylum Streptophyta; class Pinopsida; order Cupressales; family Cupressaceae; genus Sequoia; species Sequoia sempervirens. The sequence continues at coordinate 114,407 of VDFB02358478.1, read as the reverse complement.
ATGATTATTAGTGATGGTTTCTATCTCATTCACCAAGAGAGAATCCTATTTAATGTTTCGAGATCTTAGAGTTCATTCACATGGATGTGAACTTCCCTACAAATTACTCTTTATAAAAACCTCAATTCTGGTTGATTATGAGGATTATTTAAAGTTTTAAACATATGATCGATTATGAAGATTATTTAAATTTTTAAACATACACATGAACTCACCTTATAAATTACATCTTGTAATGATTAAAACTCTATCGAAGATTTTGGGGCTTCAAAATTGAATTCATTAATTCCCAAACATGAGTTCTAATAAACATCCTACATGTAGTGGATAGTATATGAATTAAAACTTCCTATTCCAAACATGAATCCAAAAAATAAATCATTTTACATAAGTATCTTTTGGTTCATCAAGTCATGGTTATCGATGTGGAGTTCACAAAACTATGATAGGTTATTTTTAAGGGATCCCACATATACTTGTACATGTAGATGAAACATTCATATGCCCCATAAAATATAAGAATTACTATGTCATAATTTAATAGTTTTTTACTCGCAAGGCTCTTAAGAGACCTTGTCAAAACCATGTAGCTTGGAGGGATCAACACTCTTGAGGAAGGCCTCCACACACATTAACCAACCCACCTTGATGTGTTGACATGTTTTATTTTGCCCCACAAGGTGTGAAATAAAAATATGGCTCCTAACACCTTTACACTACTCTCAAATGACTCTTTTTGCAAGAATTCATTCAATTTTTCCATGGTCAAATGATGTGTAGATGATTAAAATTGAGAGGTTATTCTAGTTGTAACTAACATCCACCTATAAATCTATATGCGGCATTCAAGGCCCCATGAAATTTGAGAACTAAGCTATCATGCTTTGACAAAAAAATTCTCTCAAGGCTCTTAAGAGACCTTACCAAAACCATTTAACCTAGAGGGATCGACACACTAGCAAAACAAAATGGGGACTCTAGCATTCACTTTCCCACCCCAACATTTTAGAATATTTATTTCAACTCCATTAGGAATAGAATAAAAAAATGTCTCTTGGCACATTTACACTACTCTCAAATGACACTTTTTTGCAAGAAACCATTTGATCTTGCCATAGTCAAATGGTGTGGATTTGATGAAAATTAAGAGATATTAATTTGGAGGGACCCAACATCTACCTATAATTATAGATTTAACATTTATATAACCCATGAAATCCAACAACTAGTTCATTATAGTTTGTCAATATTTTTCTCTTATGGCTCTTAAGAGACCTTGCCAAAAATATGTAACATGGAGGGATTGAAACAATTGAGGAATAAAATGGGTAGTTCCATAACATTAAAGCACCCAATTTGAAATTTTGTATAGTTTTTTGGCCTCACAAGACATATAATATAAAATATGGCTCTTGGAACCTTCACACTGCTCTCAAATGATAATTTTTGCAAGAATTATTTCAATCTAATGGTGTGGAGTTGAAAAATGGTAAGAGGATTTATTTTCAAGGGACGCCACATCCAATTTAAGGTCTAGAAAACTATTTTTAAGCTCCATTAATTATAATAACTACTTCATCATAGTTTTGTAGTTTTTTGTTCTTAGAGCTCTTGAGAGACCCTACTAATATTATGTAGCTTAAAGGGACTGACACACATAGCCTGGATAAAAATAGGGCCTCCCCTATCATTCAACCACCCAACTTGGCATGTTGGCATAATATATTTTTCCCCATGAGACATAGAATTAAAAATATGGCTCCTGGCTCCTTTACACTATTCTCAAATGATGTTTTTTTTGTAAGAAATTGTTCGATCTTTCCATGGTCAAACAATGTGGAGTTAAAAGAAATAAGAGAGGTTATTTTTGATAGACCACACATACACCTATAATTCTATGCAAAATTCATATGCTTCACAAATTTTGAGAACTATTCCATCATATCTTGGTAGTTTTTTGCTCTCAAGCATCTTTAGAGACATTATCGAAAATATGTAGGTTAGAGGGATCGACACATATAGGGAATGAAATTGGACGTACCATAGTATTTTCCAACCCACCTTGAAGTTTTTATGCACTTCTTTTAGCCCTAAAATGGGTAGAACAAAATAATTTCTCTTGGAACCTTTAGATTACTCTGAAATGATGCTTTTTGCGAATATCTATTTGATCTTGCCATGATCAAATGATGAGGAGTTGATGAAAAATAAGATTTAGGTTAACTTTTAGGGACCCTTTACCCCATTGTAGTTTCTAATAGAAAATTTATAGGTCCCATGAACTATAAGAATTACTTCATCATATTTTGCTAGTTTTTTTTTCTCAAGACTCTTAAGAGACCTTGATGGAACCATGTAGCTCAGAGGGATTAACACACCTAGGGAATGAAATAGGGCCTCCCATAAAATAAACCACCCACCTTAACATGTTATATCATTAATTTTATCCCTAGAGGGTGTAGAATAGAAAATATGGCTCTTGGCACCTTTACATTGCTCTTAAGTGATAATTTTTGTAGGAATTGCTCAATCTTTCCATGGTCAAACAGTGTGAATTTGATAAAAATTGAGAGGTTATTTTGCAGAGACGCCAAATCTACCTATATGTATAGATAGAACATTCATAGGTCCCATGGACTATGAGAATTACTTTGTCACAGTTTGATAGTTTTTTTTCTCTTGAGGCTCTTAAGAGACTTTGACAAAATTGTGTAGTTTGGAGGGATTAATAAACTTGGGGAATGAAACAAGACCTCCCTAGAATTAAAACACCCACCCCAACATATTGTTATCAATGAAACATAGAACAAAAAATATGTCTCTTGGCACCTTTATACTACTCTTAAATGCTATTTTTTACAAGAATAAATTCAATCTTACCCCAAACAAACGGTGTGGAGTTGAAAATAAAATAAGAGATGTTATTTGGGAGGGACTTTACATTCAACTTTAGGTATAGATGAAATACTTGTAGGCCGCATGAAATATGATAAATACTCTTTCATGGCTTGATTTTTTTTATTCTTAGGGCTCTTAAGAGACCTTTTCAAAGTTGTGTATGTCAGAGGGATCAACACACCTAAGGAATGAAATGGTTTCTCCCCTAGAATTCACCCACCCACCTTAAAATTTTGGCATATTTAGTTTGGTCTTTCATCTTGATACAACATGAGATATGGATCTGCTTCAATGACCTCATGACCAAGGTCTCCCCATCTTGTGAATTCGGGATAATCCTCAAGATACGTTTGTGATGTGGAAGCTTGATTTTCTTGTGGGCGTCCTTTTGATCTAGGAGATTGTGGTAACTCTCCTATCACAAAAGCATTGTTAGGGAGCCTATAACTTCCACAACCGTCCTCCTAGATGATGAGCTTGATGTCGGATATGGTGGGAATGGCGGGTGTCTCTATCGTAGAAGTGGACGCGAGAGTGGTGGGATCGATGTATTGTGTGGATGGTCCCTCATCATTTTTTGGCACTTGGGGAATTTTGTAATACTTGGCTTCAAGATTCTTGCAATATGAAAACGGCTCAGGATCGCCATGAATGGTAACCTCTTGTCCATTATGTGTGAATTTCACACATTGGTGGAAGGTTGATGCTATGACTTTCATCGCATGAATCCATGGGCATCCCAGGAGGATATTGTATGGTAATTCAAGGTCCAAGACCTGACATGTGGTTTCCATGAGTGTTGGCCCTACTTGGATAGGGAGCTTAATTGTGCCCTGAGACACTCTTTCTTGGTCATCATATGCTCTGATTAAACAAGTTAAATGTGCGAACCCAAGCCTAAGTGCCTACAAAACAACATGATTAAACAAGTTAAACAAGGAAATGCAAGCCTAAACATGGATTCCCCATGAGATTCATTAACATAGCTCAAATTAGGAAGAAAATGATGAACACAATGAAATAACAAAAACAAGATTGAATCCTAATTAAGCATGCAAACTCTCAATCCCATGGGGGAATTGGTGCCAATTTGATGTGGAAATTTGGCCCTTTCCTAATCCCTAAGATGCAAGATTCGATATGTAGACTTGATGATGAACTTTGATCCACTTTTGATGATGAATGATGAAGACTCCAAGCTAAATCTGCAAAAAAACCTAGCTAAGAACTCAATGGTATGAAACTTGATAGATATTTGAGCATGGTAACTTTACTCAAATTGTGGATGATGAAAATGAGGAGAGGAGCTCTTCATTTATAGGATTTCAAGATGGATGAAAGCCCAAATTTGAGCAATGTGGGACTAACTTTCATCCAAGGATATGATGCCACTTATCAAGCTATGAATGGATGATGGTTGTGCAAGATTTGGGGTTTGTGCCAATAAATGCCAATATTTGAAATTCAAATTTGTTGAAATGACATGTAAGAGGGAAGGGAAAATGCAATAAATGCCACTTGGCTCAAGGAAAAGGACATGTAAGATGAATTTATTGCCTTGTTGGATGTACATGTTGACTTGGAATTTTGAATTCAAATTGAGAGAATATATTCCAAAAGATGCCTTATGAGGAAAATAGGGATTTAATAAATGAATTAAATCTATTTTCATGTGCAACTTGCATTATCTAGAGGATGTGACATGAAATGAGGTTAAATTAATTTAATAGGAGATTAGATGATGTGACTATTTGACTCAAACTTATGGGTTTATTTAAAATCGGATAGAGAGGAATATGATAAGAGGCTAATTAAATAAATATTTTGATTTATTTAATTAAAAGAGATAGTGTTAGATTAAATCAAATAAGGTTTTAATTTATTTAATTTAATGGATAGACTTTAGAGATTTAATAAAATAAAATTGGCTATTTAATTAAATAGGGATAATTAGATCAGGATGGATTGATTTAATTAACAAGAGAAAGTGACTTGATTAAACAAGATGATTTATTTAATTAAGAGAGGAGTATTGATGAATTTAATCATATAAAGGTATTTGATTAAATGGTTAGACCAAAGGATTATTCAGGATGAAACGATGTTAGTGGTTAGGATCAGATGCACAATGTCAATCGATATATTTTTGATGTCTCTGACTACAATCCACATGCTTCTAGCCCGATATCATGACGCATCTGCTAAAAACATTCTACACGTGTTGATACTATGTGATCTATCTTTGAACATTCCCTTTTTCATCTGCTCTGAGTCACCTTCAATACAAAATCTGCATAAACCAAAAATTCTTCTTGTCTAACTCCAAGCAATACAGAGACATTCCTTTTTGTCTTGTTTCAAAATGTTCATGAAAATGGCTAATTTCAATTTCAAATTCACCTAACCTCTTTAATTCTTGGGTTACCTTGACTAATGCAAACTCAAAAACATGTGCCTCTTTTCAAATTCAAATTAACCTACCAAAATAAATGTTGAGGGAATTCATTGGGCTGCAAGTTGGTCTTCATCAACTGACGTGGGGGCTGCTAACAGTTTTGTTGACAGTTCTGCTGACTGCAGAATATTAAATATTCCAACACTCCCCCTTAATCTACAGGTCAGCTATCAATCTGATGTTTCCTTCCAGAGCTGATCTTCAAAGCTATCCATAATGCCAAGCCTATCTCTTAGGCGTTCAAAACTATCCTTTGGCAATGCTTTGGTGAAGATGTCGGCGAGCTACTGCTCAGATCTGTAATATCACAATTCAATCTCACCTTGTTCTACCAACTCCCTTATCAAATGATATCGAATCTCGATGTGTTTACTTCTTCTGTGGAAGAGCGGATTCTTCGTTAGCGCTATGGAGGACACATTGTCACAATGAATGATTGTGTTGTCAACTTGTTGTTGTTGTAAATCTGCAAGGATCCTCCTCAACCAAATAGCCTAACAAGCTGTTGCATTTGCCGCTATGTATTCTACTTCTACTATGCTGAGAGAGACAATTGGCTGCTTCTTTGATGCCCATGAGATTGCACCCGATTCCATGTTGAAGACATCGCCAGATGTGCTCTTCCTATCATCCACATTTCCTACCCAATCACTATCTATGAAACCATCCAACTTAAACTCATTAGATGCTGCATACAAAATGCCATAAGTGGTTGTTCCATTGATATACCTCAAAATCCTCTTTCCTGCTTGCCAATGTGTCTCCTTAGGTTCCTCCATGAACCTAGATATCAAGCTTACCGCATACATTAAGTCAGGCCTAGTTGATGTCAAATACATCAAACTTCCAACCATGCTTTTGTAAAGGGTTGGGTTCACTTCCTTATTGCTATCATTCCTATGCAGTTTCAGACCTGTTGTTGTCGGTGTGGGGGCAGGTTTGTTGTTATTCATTTTGAACCTTCTCAAAATTTGTTTGGCATAGTTAGATTATGAAATAAAAATGCCATGTTGTGTTTGCTGAACTTCTATCCCAAGAAAATACTTCAACAAACCTAAATCCGTCATCTCAAATTTATTTTTCATCACCTCCTTAAAATCAGCAATTCTACTATCACTGTTACTAGTGAAAATCAAATCATCTACATACAAAACAACAATTAAAATATCACCTTCAGCTGATTTGATGTAGAGTGTGGGATCATTGCTGCTCTTGCTAAAGCCATTGCTCAACAAGTAAGTGTCTATTCTACTGTACCACACTTGAGGTGCTTGTTTCAACCCATAAAGAGCTTTCTGGAGCCTATACACTTTGTCCTCTTGTCCTAAGACTTCATAGCTAGGTGGCTGCTCCACGTACACTTCCTCCTTCAGCACTCGGTTGAAGAAGGCTCACTTTACATCCATCTGCATCACTTTCCACTGATGTTGTGTTGCAACTGCTATGACTGTCTGCACTATTTCCAGCCTTGGAACTGGTGCATATGTCTCATCATAATCTATATCGGGTTGCTATTTGTACCCTTTGACAACAAGTCTTGCCTTGTGTCTCTCAATTTTCCCTTTTGCAGTACACTTGATCTTATAGACCCACTTGACTCCAATCACTTGCTTACCCTTGGGTAACTCGGTCAACTCCCATGTTTGGTTCATTTCTATAGCCTCCAACTCTTCATCCATGGCCTTACACCACTTCTCTTCTTTCACCGCTTCCTCAAAATATGTTGGATCACTATAGGAAAATAGTGCAAAATCCAAGTTCTCATGAAAATCAACATGTTGTGTGCTATCATAGATCTCTCTCACACTCTTTGTTTTCTTATGTGATGTGAGTCTTAGGATAAAATTTATACGAACTCACATACTCTAATTTAAGACTCTTTAATGCGCTTGTTGTTGGAGCTCTTGCTCTGCTAAATTTGGAGCTGCTAGTCCGGCTGCCCTACAGGTGATCTTTGCCCGGACCTCTTTGTCTCCTCTTGAACCTTTGCCAGAATTACTATTCTGCTACAGATCACCAAAGCTGCTATTTTCCAATGCTCTACGGTGGTTTCTTGCTGAGATATTTCTCTCTTGAGCTCCCCCTATGTTGCTATCATCTACAACTTCTTCATCATCAAGAGCTATTGTAACAAAAATCCTGTGGTGTCATCCACCGTTCCATCCCATGCTTCATTCTTAATAAATACAACATCCCTGTTGATTACAAAAATTTTGGTGATGGGATTGTACAATTTGTAGGCCTTTGACTCCTCACTATAGCCTATGAAGATACACTTTTCTCCTTTATCATCAAATTTTTGCCTCTTCTCTTTTGGCACAAGTGCGTATGCTACACACCCAAAAATCCCCAAGTGCTCAACACTCCATTTGTTGTTTGTCCATGCTTCTTGTGGAATCCTATCACAGACAGCTTTTGTGGGGCACCTATTTAATATATAGACTGTTGTTGCTACAACTTCTCCCCAAAATATGTGTGACAACCCTTTCTCCTTCAGCATACTTGCCGCCATGTCTTCAATGGTCCTATTCTTCCTTTCTGCCACTCCATTTTTTTGTGGGGTGTACCTAGTTGTGAATTGTTTGTGAATGCCCTCATTCTTACAAAAAAATAGGAATTCTTTGGAGATGTATTCTCCCCCTCTATCTGTTCTAAGGGCTTTGATATAGTGACCACTCTCCTTCTCAACTGTTGCCTTAAACCATTTAAACTTCTCAAAGGCTTCTGATTTTTTTTTCAAGAAATAGACATATATTTTTCTACTATAGTCATCTATGAAAGTCATGAAATATGTATTTCCTCCTAAGGTGGGGGTTTTCATGGGTCCACACAAATCTGAGTGCACTAACTCAAGTGGTGCCTTTTCTCTCCTAGAATACCTGGATTGAAATGGTTGCCTATGTTGTTTTCCAAAAATGCAAGCCTCACACTTGCCATCGGGTTCTACAATGGATGGTGAACCCCTAACCATACCTTTTCTAGACAATAAGCTTAAACTTGAAAAGTTTAAGTGCCCATACCTTAAATGCCATAGCTTGGATGGGTCTTTGATGACTGTCTTGAATGCAGATTGATGTTCGACTGCCGACTGTTCTAAAATTGTTGTCAGTGCCGGTGAACAATGATGTTGCTAACCGTCTACTGTTCCTATCGTAGACACTATGTGCATCCTGAGAGGAAATATTTTGTTTCTCGTTATCTGCACTGCAACCATCACTCTTTTGCTACCTCCTCTATCAAATATTTTGCATTATCCATTCTCCATCATATTTTTGTAATTGTTTTGGACCATTTGTCCAATGCTCAATAGGTTATGTTTTATGCCAGGGGCATAATAGACATCCTGGATTTGCTATCTTTCACCATTCTTGGTTTGGATGTTGACTACACCTTTTCCAATGATGGGAACCTTCTCATCATTTCCCATTTTGATCTCAGTTTTTAGACTGTTGTCAATGGAGGTAAAGAAATTTTTGTTACCACTCATGTGGTTGTTGCATCCGCTGTCCAAGTACCATACTTCATCATTGTTGTGCTCAACAAGGTTGCAAACAATGAAAACATGTGACTACTTGTCATTTTCAGCTTTGTTCTCATTTTCTACATTAGAATTTTGGCCTCCATGGTCACACTGCTTTTTTCTACATTCATTAGCATAATGGCCATACTTGTGACAGTAATAACACTGCACATTGCTCTTGTCACTCCTTTGATTTGAACTGTTGTTCGTCCTCTGGTTCTAGTTTGCTGACAGTGAGTTGCCCGTTGCCTCTGTGCTGTCAGAACCTCCTCTTCCATAATTTTTTTTGCCTTTGCTTCTTTGACCTCTTCCTCTATTGTTTCTTCCTCTTCCTCGACCTCTTGCATTGGTTTGAGCTTTGAAGGATTTCTCTAGGGAAGGAGCAGATCTATTCAACTGCTGCTCATGGGTTTGTAGTGAACCCATCAACTCATCTATGGTCATTTGAGACAAGTCTTTTGCCTCTTCAATGGCAACTGCTACATAGTCAAACTTAGTAGGCAGACTTCTTAGGATTTTTTCAACAATCCTTTGCTCTTCCATTGTTTCTCCATTGGCTCTCAGCTGATTTACTAGGGTGGAAATCTTAGTGTGGAAATCTGAAATGGACTCATTATCTTTCATTTGTAGAGTCTCAAAGTTTCTTCTCAAGAGCTGCAACTTAGCTAACCTCACTTTTTCAGTCCCTTTGTAGCTATTTTGCAATATATCCCAAGCTTGCTTTGAGTAATTTGCTACTGCAATACGTGGGAAGATAGCCTCACTCAAGGCTGCCTCAATCAAACTGATGGCTTTTGCATCCTTCATTCTTATGTCTTTCAATTGATTCTTTTGTGCATTTGAAAGGGCTGCAAATGCATTTGGGTCTATGATATCATTGAACCCATTTTTGACAAACTCCCATAGGTCATTTGCAACTAAGATGGTTCTCATCTTCTTAGCCCATATGTCATAATTTTTTCCATCAAAATTCGGTGGCTGCTGCCAACCTTTGTTCTCACCTCCTGCCATATTTCTCAACTTTGAGAATATTAGACAATTCCTAGATAACCTAGGGCTTAACCCACAATAAAAAAACTAACTAACTTGACTAATTGACTACCCAAAAAAACAAGGCTCTAATACCACTTTGTTGGGGTGGCAGGGGTACTGATACACAAATTTACTGCTGTTATTGGACTGATAGACAAAAATAAACACACAAAAAGCGCACAGAGTATGCATAGTGACAACAAGATAAATAGATAGAAATAAACTTTGCATATATTCCTTGTTCTTTCCAAAATAAAAAAACTCAGAGGATATTCTCTGATTTGCAAAAACAAAATAAAGCTAAACTAATTTGGACAGATGTCCAATGGCTGGGTGCTACACTCACACCTCAAATACATGAACTGCTACAATCCTATAGCTACAGCTGATAATGCATTGTGTCTACTAAAACATTCTCTGTGTTGATGCTGTCACTGATCTATGCTAAACATTCCCTTTTTCATCTGCTGTTGTAGGGTCACCTTCCAATACAAAAATCTTCTTCATAAACCAAAAACTTCTTCTTGTCTAACTCCAACGAATACAAAGACATTCCTTTTGTCTTGTTTCAAAATGCTCATGAAAATGAGTGCTACTTTCAAATTTCAAATTCACCTAACCTCTTTAATTGCTGGCAGGCTGCAACAACTAATACAAACTCAAAAACATGTGCTTCTTTTCAAATTCAAATTAACCTACCATCTTGAATGCTGCAGGTTACGTTGGCTGCAACTTGGTCTTCATCAATTGACGTGGGGGCTGAGCTGACAGTTCTGCTGACTACAAAATATTAAATATTCCAACTAGTGTCTCCTCTTCAATCTTTTATGTGGTTTCCCTTGCTAGCTTTTTCTTCTCCTTTCCTTCTATGCTCTCATCCTTTTCCAAACTTTTGTACCTTCCTCTATATTCTTTTAAGGCTAGTGACTTGTATTCATGTTGAGACACGATTTCCCAACCTCTTGGATCATCCTTTGGAAGAGATTTTGAAGCAGCCACATCCTACTTCGAATGGCTATCTTAAAAAGAACTATCGGTACATTTTTACGATTGATATCAAGCATGCAAGACACTATAAAATTTTAGGTTCACAAACTCAATTTTGGAGCCATTACGAAGTAAAAAGCATGTAGAGGAAAATATAGATGATAATCAATCACACAACTAATTTGGACAAGACAATAATGCAATACAATTGAGGAAACAAGAAAGTGCAGGATATGAACATGGCCACCAAAAATCAAAACTTAGATAGAAGAAATTGAAACGCTTTTCTCACATTGTAGACGCCATGCAATTTCAGCAGTGATACTTATTCTACTGGGACACGCTAAGCCGGTTGAGTGACCAAACATAAAGCTGTGCAAACTTTTCTAAAGAAACAATGCTTTTTTGAGGCTTCTCGAGAAACAAATTTAAAATGAAGGCATCAGACTTCAATGCCAAGAAATCTTTTTTTTGCAATTACTTATTAAGAACAGACAACTAATTGACCAAGAAACAAACATAGGAAAAAATTGGAACATTGAAAACCTTCCCCGTTACATTATATGCACTTCCCCTATATTAAGAATAATTTGTGAACTCTTAAGGAATGCAACGGAAAAATGAATGGGAAAAGATAATGATTGCAAAACGGAGACCCTCCTTTACCAGATCGAAACACCAACAATCTAAACCGAATTCTTCCCCTGCCGACCATATCTCCAAGTCCATTATCTTTGAATATCCACAAAAGGATAGAATGCTACCAAATTAATTTAGTGACTTCCAAAACCAAAAATCTACTTAAAACTCCAATAAAACAGTTGTTTCCATTTCAAAAATTAGTTCAAAACTGTGCATGCTCTTGCATGCCAAACCTTCCAGCTTTTCAATTGCCTTTACATCCAGTTCGAATGTAACATCTTCTTATTTTTTTTAATTTTATAAAAAATTATATCACTCTCTATATTTAATTAATTAAAACTAATAATATTTATTTTTATTTGTTTCTTTATCGTTAAACATTTAATCTCACCGTTCAAATTAATAATTAATAATCAAAATACACATAACATCTTTCATAATACATTTTATTATTATTTTAATTCCCAATTAATCAATTTAAATTAATTACTCCAAGCTAATTATAATATTAGCTTTATCACATAATTCCAAAATCAAATTAATTAATATAATCACGACGTCAACAAGACATCTCAAATAAACAACTTACTCACACATCACGAAGGACCAAAAGCGGAGGGGTACTACATCTGTGACATCTTGGTGCCATCATCATGAAGAATCACAAGTTGGGAATGGAAAAAATGAAGAAATTTTGGCAAGTGCAAGTTACAAAGGTGAAAAATACGAAACCAAGTCAAGGTCTCAGTAGAAAATGAGGTAATTTAATGTTGTTTTCTTTAACCTACTTTTATATTTGGTGAGCTCCAAATTGGGTTCTCTCCAAATTTGGCATGCACAAAAAGACCTATTTCATGATTTTTTACTATGTGGCACCTTTGTTGTGTCATAGATTAGTGCACACACTCCATAGCATCACTATTCCATATTTTTTAATCATTTTTTTGTTATTGTTGTAGCTAGTGCACAAATCTTCATGTTTCTACCTCAACACAATTCTTGCCTTCACTACAAAATCAAGTTTATTTTGTACCTCCACAGTTGTTCAAAAAAAAAAAAAAAACAGAATCTGTCAAAACAAATTCCTTGCCATCTAGCGAATTTCTTAGAGCCACATACAAAACAGGGATTGTCTTTACCCATAAACATAATTTATAATGCATATGTTAGTTGGGTGTTCAAATTGAGTTCAACGTTGCAATTTTACCAATTATCCATTAATTCCAACAATCATATGTATTTTGAGAGAATATTACCTTGGTGAGGTTTTTTAATCCATTTTCCAAGAATACTAAAAAATTATAGAATAGGGATTTTGGACTATGTCTTAAGTTATATGAATCTAATTCTAATGATTCATCAATAGTCACCATACATAACTATCTTATATAGAAAACTAGTTAAAAACCATCCTTGTGTTTTCTAGGGAATTCTTTGGAATGGGGAAAAGAAAAAGAATTATAAATCTTCTTAAAAATGGTCTAGTTGGATTTGCTCGATCCAAAATAATTAGCCACATTTTGAACCAAAATTATTTTGATGAGGTTTTTTTTAATCCTTTTTGTAAACAATTTTGAAATGTTACACAGTGTGGATTTTGAACTATTTCTCAATGTTGTATGAATCCAATTCATGAATATTTATGATATACACCATGTCTTTCATTTTAGTAATGTTCTTGTATAGAATATTGATCCAAAACCATCTATAGATTTGAGATCATTAATAGATGAAATTTTGTTACTTCATTATCTTGGTTGTCACATGAGATAAATATTATCTCTGTTAAAGTTGTCAACAATTTTCATTTACCATTACTATATAACCTCTCTAATTTTTGTTTAGTTATTAATAACTTCAAATTTCATAATAGTATTTTATTTTGTCTTTAGTGCTCTCTATATTATTTTTCTTTTATTTTATACCTAACATAAACACTTCTATTAGAGAATGTAGAAAGAGAAGAGAAAGCTAGGTCTATCATAACATTATCGCCACAACACCATTAGTCTCTAGTGTCTAAGATCATTGATTCCTCAATATGAAGATTATTTATTTTAGTTATTTAAATTAGAATAGATTATTAGTTTTAGAGTAGAATAATTGTTGTTTTATTTATTTAGTTTTATATCCCTAGAGTAAAAGAATGACAAATCAAGTTTGTCAAATTTTTGGCTATGTATTGTATGTTTAAGAAAAAGATTAGTTTAAGTAGAAAATTTGAATGAGGAAAAGAACTATATTTTTATATTATTTTTTAAGAATAATTTAAAATATATAATTTGAGTTGAACAAAAACACACATTTTAGAAATCCCCATGATTATGCACTTTGATTACATGGAGGTGGGCCAAGAAACATTCACACTCCTTTATTCCAAGTTTGAAAAAATTGATAATGGATTTTGGAAGAGATATGTTTATACCAGAGTTGCATAGTGAAGTGGTAGAACAATGATTCTAAGGTTGATATGACAAAATAATGCAAACAACTGTAATGTCCCCAATTTTTGTAAGTCAACATTGTAATTAAATAATTAATTTTTAAGTTGTCGAGGAAGGTTAAATTATAAAGGACAACTTAAATTAATTATTTTAATAGTGCAAAAGTAACTTAAGTTTGGAAAAAGTTAAATAAATTAAATAAGTTACTTTTGAGGGTGAATTCCAAAAGAATTAAAAGTGAAAATGGGGAAAAAGAGGAGAAGTCAAGAAGATAGGTGGAGTGACGAAGTGGAAAGAATAAAAAGATTTATGGAGCATTGTTTCAAGGATATTGGGTTTTATGGTTTTGGAGGAAAATTGTATTGCTGGAGAATTTCTAGAACTTTGTGAAGATGAAATCCTTCACAAGGAATATCATCTTCAGAGTTGAGAGATACTCCTTGGGTGATTGCTGATAATTTTGAGTCAGGGATTATGCAAGTGCTTTAATTGGTTCTTTAAGATTTATAACAAATTTTATGTTGGAGTCTTGCATTTTCAATATGGGAGCCTATAGGCTTATTTTATGAATATATAATCCACTAGGAATGCACAACAACCAGTATTATGAAGAATGAATTCACTAGGAAATTAAATAGAGGCTAGATCTAATTGAATCAACATATTATATTACCAAGGAGCAGTGGCACTTCTTGAAGATACAAATTATACTTTGACCCCTTTGGTGGAGAGACAAGAGTCATAAGGAATTTGTGGCATATCAAGTTAGATGATAAATGTTGATATTAAGAATACTCAACATTTCATAATATTGGTGAGTTACATCGCCGCATAAAGTTTGGAGATTTTAAGGAAAAATAATAGTATCGACTCTTTCTGGTGTATAATGATACATATATGCCATTTTCTCTTCCATAGGAGTTTTTCATACTTGTCTTCAAGGGTTTAAGGCGCCATATGAGGGAATTTATCGTGGGGTATTAAAAGAGTTTTCAATAGTCTTGAAGGGTTTCATTAATTTTCACTTGGAGACTAATGTAGGAGATGTTTAATACCATCATGAGAGTAAGGGAATTGATGTTGGTCCTCATTGGAATCCAAGAAGTATCGATGAAGACAAGTAAGAAATAACATCTTCTAATATTAAGTCACAATAATTCCAAATGTTGCTACTATTATGTTAAGCTGCCTTATTTCTTTCTTTATCAGCCGTTGTTTTTCATTATGGTTTATTTTCTAGGCGATGAAGTCATAAGACTCCTAAGACTTGTAGGTGTGAGGCCTACCCCTATGATACACCTAGTATTTAGACTATTTTGAGTTGTGGTTATTGATTATGCTTAGAGATACTCTTGATGACATGATACTTAGACATTTTATTTCTTATGACGATTTGACTATGGTATTCAGACATTTGAGTTCTTATTATGATTTGACTATGGTATTTATACATTTGAGTTCTTATGATGATTTGATTATGATGCTACATGATTAGTTAGATGACTATGATGGTTGACCTAAATTTATGCTAGTTGCTATGGTTGTTCAATTTGAATTTTGAAATGATGAACAAATGAAATATGTGTTGTGAATAAACCATGTTATAATTTGATGAAATTGAAAATTAAGGTGTTATAATTTGATGAAATTGAAAATTAAGGTAAAAAGAACTGGATATGGTAGGTGATTAGTGATTTTTCCAATTATGATATGAGGTATATATGCTATGTGAAATTGTGAAACTTGTGTATATGAAATAGTGATTCAATTTTATGATTTATTTGGATGGAAACTTGTGTATATGAAGTGGTGATTCAATTGTTTTGATACATGATTTATTGGATGGATTAACGTGTGCATCGAGTGTGCAGGTACACTTTCCATGGCCAATGGAAATTGGAGGTGACCTTTGGGAACCCTAAGTGAATTAACCAATAAAGTCGAGCTATAGTCCCTATGGAGGGACTATAGTTCCATTATGTAATGTATTTTTTTGTCATTTTATTTGTGAATGTTTGTAAATTGGTTTTAATTTCCATGCCAATCCATTTAAGTGGTGAGTTGTCCATCCAAGTGGAAAAACTCAGATTTGATCTTTAGGGCACTTTTTGGGGGTTGAATAGTTAAGTTTTTAAAATGTTTTTATTGATTTAAGGCCCCTAGGTCAAGTACCTATGGGTTAGGTACTTTTTCAACCTAAAATTTTGAGTTAGTTTCATGATTGGGCACCTTTTTTGAGGCCTTAAAGATGTTTGGCGATAATAAGGTTTTGAGAAGTGGGATGGGGACTAGTCTTTTTCCACTCCCACTTCTCTATGTTGTCTTGGAAGTCCCCCAAGTTCTCACACATGTGAGAGCACACATGGGTGAATGTGCTTAAGAGGGTGAATGGGTGAGTTACAAGTGTCACTTCCCCATTCAAAAGAAATTTGAATTTGAATTCTATAAAAAAAACTAAGAACAAGGGTTTTGGGGGCTCTCTTTTGGCATGCTTGTTTTTTTTTGTAGTTGTGATTTTTCTTGGGAGCTCTTGGGTTTGGCTTGAGAGATTGGAGAGCAAGCTTGAAGGAGGAGTTTTGCTCATTCTCATCACTTCTTTCCAAAGCTTGGATTGAGGTAGGATCACCTCACCGTTGCTTCTTATGTTTTAAGTTTGTAAGCTATGTACATGTATTTGTGTGTTTTGAAATGGTTCATTTAAATTTTGTTTTTTTTTTTTGTGTATATTGTTGGGAAAAGGGTTGTAATGGGATAGACTTACCCAAATTTGGGAAGAGCATCCCAAGTTGGAGATGGATGGAGTAGGAACCTCCATGGGGACATGTCATTCCTCCTTGAAGGGAGAGTTTAGAAAAGGGGTATGAGTACCCATATGTTTTGTGAAATGTGAAGGGTGGTTTGGGTGGATAAAGAAATTTGAAGGAAGGGTTGGTAATGAAGGGTTGAAACTTTTGATGGTTACCCATGGTGTTTATTTTTGAGTCCCCAAAATGGAGTGCGTAGTCCACCCTCCATTCCCTGTTTTGGGTTCATAATGAACTCTTTGTTATATGGAAATCCCCTTGGGTGTGTGTGTACAATTTTTGTGTGTATTTTGTGTGTTAAATGTATTTGGATTGCATGAATGTACCTGGTTCCCAAGGTGCCTCCTAGCTTGGGGGTGGTTGGTTTTCCAACCAAAGGTTGGGAGGTGAGCACACATGGCCTATGGAAAAAGTTGTATGTATTGTGTAGTTTGCAAGTTGAGAAGTTTGCAGTTTCAAGAGTACCTACGGTGTAAGGAGGAATGTTATTATTGTAAATTCTCAAGATAAACCTGCCCTAGAATGTTTGTTGTTGTAAATAAGCCAATGAGAAATATTGTAACTATGTGTTTGTTTTCCAGCAAAGAAATTTGTAGCTGAATGTTGTAAGAAAATGGTTATGTTATTATTTAATGTAAATCAGTGCTTATTCTATTGAAATAAAGTTGTTGTAAGGAATGACTAAAGTGTCTATCTTATAGGAGGAAAAGAAAAGAAAATATATGTTCATACATTACTTCAGAAAAGAGTGTTATAGTGGGAAGGAAAAAACAATAAATTATATGAATATTCATTCAGTAAAACTTCTTCTATATGTTCCTCGGTTTCTGAATTAAAATATGATGATATAAATTGTACATATTGTTAATGAAGAGGAACTTGTGATACTTGCTTGTAAAGTTCTGTTTATATTTTGCTGGAAAGAGTATGTAGATCTATTTCATAATGCTATGAACTTATTTTTTTTCTTTTATATATTTAAGCATATTTTGTCCAAAACTTTAAAAGAAATGTTTGACTGTGTAATGAGGTTTGCAATCATTGTTGAAGGGTTTTGTAGCATTATGTTTTAAAATAAATAAATAAATGAACTTGCTAATTTATTTTATTGACAGGTAGTTAATGTTATATCATTGTAGAACAAAAATACTTTGGGCCTAAAATTATGTAGGTGTAGGAGCTAACGAAAGAATTTTAAGTTGCAGTTTGATCTCTGAGAAAAGGGTAGATTACTTTTGGTCACTGGATAGAGTGTTAATTAAAATCTGTAATAACCTATGCTTACATGCTATTCATATGTAGCACCAATTCTAGGAATTTAATATGGATAAACCTGTGTTGTTAACTCAGACATTCCTGTGCAAATATATAGGTAAAGTTTAATTATTTAGGCCTGTCCTGGTTTACCTTTCTTCATCCAAAATAAGAATGGTTATTCACTAGTTTTGTGGTTGCAAAAATATGTGAATGATAGGTTTTCGTGGAAGAATCATATTTTATAAAAAATAAATAGATGTATGTATTCAAAACGTGTACATTGGGAAATCTGTGAGAACAATTTGTAAAAGCATAGCAGTGATACATATCTGTAGTATTACTCTACTAACCTAACCATGTAGATGTAGGAAAAAATAAAATAAAATAAAATAAAATCCAGATTTGAGAAATAAACACGTTGTGGGCATAAAATAAATCAGCTTGTATATATTTATTTGTGTATGTAGATAGACATAAGTGTTCGTGAAATTTTCCTGCTACAATAATATGAATTTACAAAGTTTTCCACCCATGTGCATTTACCAAAAATAAACATACACACTCAGCTAATGGGCTTGGGAACCCTACTGCATAGGGTGGTTGAGCAGAGAATAGGGGGGTCTCTCAGAGAAGCAAATCTATAAACCCTAATGCACTCAAATCCATCAAAGCGACTGCCCATTCCTTGTTCTACAAACAAAAAGAGACAAAAGACAATACATTAGGGTGAGGGTAGTTTGTTACGAACAAATATATCAAATAACAAATTATGTACTAGTAAAATATAAAATAAAACAGTGTTGTTGCGAGTAACACTTAACCTGCGACCAATTGTAATCCCTCACTCTCATCTCATAAAGGAGTGTGCGGAAGAACTGAAACTCAATAGAGACTTACTGATTGGCTTATGCCATTTCTCCTACCCTAGACATTATACTAAACCCTATTCCAAGACAACTTTGGCTATTCCCTTTGATCTTAGGCGATCTGCAAGAAACATTTGAGCAAGAGAATCTATAAAACAAAGGTCGGCCCTTCCACCACAATGCCTATGGGAGCAAGGGCATGAGTAAATAAAATAATCTTGTAGCAGTTTTAAAAAAAGCAAACCGATCCCATGAGGAAGCTTGGGTTGCTGGCCCAATTACCACCACCCTTAACAAGAATGCATACTCTGGAAATCTGATCATAAGGATATTGGCGCTGCCCCTACAAAGAATAGAACGATTGAGCAAAATAAAGCATGCTAAAACTTTTAGGTAGAAAAAATCCCAACCCAACGATACATCTTGGGCTTTAAGTTAGATTCTTCCTTCAATAAGGAAGAGGGGAACATATTCCCACCTTAAGAGATTCTAATGAATTAAATAATTCATATAAGGAAGAGGTCTACTTTTAGTAGAAATTATTTAAAAAGAAATAAAATCAAAACTCCTCTTTATTTGTGGCCCCCGCCTTTCCTTATTTAAAGGAAACTAATAACAAGTTAAATGTAAAGAACTAATGTATGATTATTTGTATATGTTATTTCTTAATTCTTATTATTATTATTTTTAAAAAAAATTACTTATTATATATATAAAAGGTTAAGTGAATAAACAAATTAATAGTAATATAAAATAAATATTAAAATTTAAAATTTAAAATACATTATAAATATCTTTGTTATTTTCGTACTTGTATGTTGATATTAAATGTTAGTGTAGATTTTATCAATTTTGTTTAAGTGGCTTAAAATGGGTAGGGCTATCAAGTAAAATAGTGTTTCGTTAATTACTTCTTTGGGTTTCTAGTAGGTCAAATTGATAATATTTATATGCTTCCCCATGTGAGAACCCATACCATGGAGGTCTAACAAGGACATTAACTATTATGCAAAAGTGAGCATCAACCTTTGGATGGTAGTTAAGAGTCTTGAAAACCCTATGTTTGGAGTCAACCCAAAATTGTTTTCCTTTTTGTACCCCACTCTCGAGTGACGTGTCAATGACAATGTTGCACAACCAATGTCACCCAGTGTGTATTGCATGTACCATGCACATGTATGGATGTTAAATGTTAGTATATTGTAATATTGTTTAAAAAAAAAAAGTTAGTTGTGTTTTTCCCTAGTGTAAATTATGGGCATTACAACAGGACTCTTGAGAGGAGAGTCAGTATTTTAAGCCATGATAGCATATGATCTAAAGACCACCATGGAAATATAGAAAGCACTAAAGATTTCATAGGATAATAATCTTGCAAATGATAAAGACTTAATGCTAGCACCTCTCAACGCTAGGCATTACAATTTCCTTGTAATTCATCTTGGAAGACCTAAATTTGGAATTCAATTCTTTTAAGTTGCAAGTAGCAAATATAGAAGGTCATAATATAAATCTTTGTTTTCTTTTAATATTTAGTTTATGGTGAACATGGTGTATTTGTTGGCAGTAAATGATACAATTGTATGAAAATCAATTTTTGTTGGTATTCTTTATTCTGGGTGTATATGAATTTATGAGAATTTTGGAAATGAATAAACTGCATTAAGTATTATCTCTTTGATGTAGTTTTTTTTAATAATTATCTTCCACATTGGTCAATTGGAAAAAACAATGATGCAAAATCAAACTATGGGACAAGGCCTAAAATGATTAATTGGTAATTTTAAAAAAAAAATGGTGTAAAACAGGGTGAGGAAAGTTCATAATAGGGTAGGCCATTACAACAACCCACTAAGACAAAGAAGGAATGAAGAATAAAGGACACCAATAAAAGTGAGGAGGGAATTGTTAAAATAGAAATCCATAAAAAGCAAGAGAAAATGCCAATCATTATGAAAGATCATAAAGCAATGAGCAAAAGGTAGAGTGACCCTAAGCAAGAGAATGAATAAAGGAATGAAGAAAACTTTGTACCTAACCTCAAGAAGAATCAAGAAGATAACCAAGAATGTATCTCTGAAAGTGACAATGGAGGAGTATGATGAGTTAGACATAATAGAAACATTTCTTAAAAAAAAGAAGATTGTTGGAACAAGTTAAAAAAGAAAAGAAAATGAAAGGTCGAAAATCAAATAAGCAAAGGTGAGAAGAATTTTCTTAGGAGAAGGGCATCAAAAGCATCAAAAATTTCTTACAAGGAACAAAGGGAGGAGAGCACTCCCTCAACAAGGATCCATGAATATAACAACATAGAATGTTATGGGCTTAAACACCCTTAATAAAAGGCGCTTAATTAAGCGCAAGATAGAAAGAGCAGAGTCTAATATAATACTATTGCAAGAAAATAAGATAGAAGAAGTAGATAGCCAAATCTTCTTTTTCAGAGGATGGGAGGAATCATTCTCAAAAGCATTTGGTATAGCAAGTGGGATGGGAATTAAATGGCAAAGTACCAATGTAACAATGAATATCATTGAGAAGGAAGCAAATTGGATGATGTGTGAAGCCTAAAGCCTAAAGTGCAACCTCAAATTCATCCTCTTTAATAAATATGGCCCAACAAGAAACCAAGACAAAGAAAAATTGTAAGTTACACTAAGCTAGAAATTATCCTAGGAAGTTTTATGATAATATTGGGTGGTGATTTTAATGTTTTACTTAGGAAAGAGGATAAATTTGGAGGAAATGGAAAAGTCTCATCATCAATGAATGAATTTGGATTATTCTTATCCAACAACGACCTAATAGATGATCAAAAAAAGAAAGGATTATATACATGGTCAAATAGAAGGGATGGAATGTGTTGTATAAGAGAAAAGCTAGACAAATTTGTATTTTCACAAAACTGGATCTTATATTAGGATCTAGGACTGTTGCACGTGAATAATAGCTTTTACAATGATTAAATTGAAGGTCTTTAAAACATAATAACGTAATTGAAATTCCTAAATGAACATAGCTATAATAAAGTGATGAACAAAATAAAAGAGAGATAGAAGAGAGAAGACAAAACACAAGTTGATAATGGAGTTCACCAAAATGGCTACATCTCCAATTCCCTCTCCAACAGAGTGACCGATCCTTGATTATGCTCCAAACTGATTACAAGGCATCAACATAATACAATGTTGAGTCTTCATGAGTTTCAAAGTCTTCCTCCTTCAAGTGCAGCAGAGTAATGCTCCTTCGATTCACAGATTCAGACACTCAGACTCTCCATACAAATTCTCTCATAAGTCACCACTTGGTTACCAAAATTCCTAAACTTCCCCCCTTTTATAAATGAAATTTACTCAATATGATCATTAACCATATGATTTACAAAATTAGGCCATATCACCGATTTACAATAATAAATCTTCCAATATCCCCTTACAAATCTTATTTTCTCTCAAAAATTCTCTTAGCCCCTTAAAAATATTTAAATAATCTTTATAAATCATTTTGATATTATTTTAAGCCCTTTATATTTTCATGTAATCAAGCTTTTATCTTTAAAATATCTTTATAAGGTTTTAAATTATTTAAATTGGAGTAACTATTTTAATTTTAGGAGATATCGGCTAAAAAAATTTAATAAAATAAACTGTTGCCCAAAATAACTCAAAACCCATGGCTTGGCATGTTAGTTGGAGGCAAAAAGTGGTAAGGGGGAGGTCGGTAGTTCAAACAACCATCCCCCCAATTTCAATTTTATACTCTTTAATTATAAACCACGCCCTATCCATTTCTGAGAATAGCGGATGGTATGGTGGTAGAGAGGAAGTTTAGTAGAGGAGAGGTCAATATTTCAACCCCCCCACACCATTTTAAGAAAACTTTAACCACTGTATAGGAGAGGAGAAGGTGCCATGTGACACTTATTTATTCACACATACTGTGACACGTGTCAACCGATCATCAGTTCAACTCAATGCTAGTTCATGTTGATACATCTACCACATGTCAAGACAGGATTGGTTCACATTGTTGCCACTTCATGTGCAAGCCATGTCACCATGCCACATTAGCATGCTGATGTCATGCTGATGTCATCAAGGGTACCATTCTAGTTAGCCTTTTCCTGCGAACTTTGACCGAGCATATCTTTTGCGTACGAGCTCTGTTTGATGTGAAACAAGCAGTTTCAGAATCATGGTGATGAGCTCTTTGTTTTGACGTTGATTTTGATCAATTTTGAGATGATCATTTGTTTTTCCTTTCTATAGACCTCTAGTACCTTTTTTGACCCAACTTTAACTAAGCATAACTTGAACGAACGAGCTCCTTTTGGCTTTGTTCCAGTTGCGTTGGGTTCAATTTTTTGAGCACTTCGACATGGCTATGAATTCTGGAGCATATGGAACACTTCAATTTTTTACAACGAGCATCCACCTAGATCATTCCTCCCCACTAGAGAGCTTTTGGACCTCCAAAGGCTACATTTATTTAGAATTTAAGTGAGTGCATGGCCTCCCCACTTGTTTTGTACATCACCTATCCATCTGTACACCTGGCTCATCACCACAATTAGGATGAAAATAATATTTTTGAACATATACATCATTCCAGCACTTCCATAAGCATCTACATCAACTGTTACAACCATTAACCAATAACCACTAACTAATATCAAGCTAAATAACAATGCAAATACAAAAGAGAATGAATAAACGATATGTTTATCTTTCACAATAGGAACATTTTTACCCAAGGGAACCTCCAAATTTCTAACCATAAGTTTAGGACTTGGATCATCAATGCTTTCATTTACTATGTCCTCATGTTGTACTGTTGGTGTATCCTACAACATTTGATCATGTTTAGCCTTGATTACCTCAAGTTCATGTCTAGAACCACTTGAATTGATAGACATAACAGACAAATCTTTACTTGCATTAATCACCCTTTTTAACTACCCTATATTTGCAAAAGATCTACCAGTCTTGATCTTGTGTGAATGTACAGTATACATGATGTCATCTTTAAACAAATGATAGTGATTAAATTCCTTGTAGAAAATACTTTTCGATCATACAAATACGGGCTACCCAACACTATCCCATAGACATCTAGTGGAACCACATCAAACTGTACCTCATCAACATACTTACTTGTGATTGTGAATCTTAAAGTGCATTGCCTTGTTACTTGCAATTCATTGTTTTCACAAACCCAACCTAGTGGATAAGGTTTATAATGCAGCGTAGTTTTTAATCCCAAATTCCTTACAAAATTTTCTAAGATTAGGTTAATTTGAGATCCACTATCTATGAGTGTATCAATTTTAGTGTGCTTAGCAACAACCCTTATGTGAAATAGCTCATTTCTTTTCTTATCTTTAGGGACATTATAGACTTGAGAAGTAGAAACACAACTAGAAATAGAAATAATAGAATCCCTACCTTTCAATCTCCTTGATGTTATCTTAGTTTCATCTTCAGACTCTAAACCAAGATCCATGACAATATTTACGAACTCCTTCTTACTTTTCTATTTACGAGCCCATTTTAGCTTCAATTTAGGATGCAATTGCCAGCAATGATCTTCATCATGAACTTTCTTGTCACAATGACAGCATGTGAGCTTATCATCCTTCTTCTTAATTGTAGTTGTCTTCTTCCCCTTTCCTTTATCTTTAGATTTACCTTCAAGCTTAGATGGCTTCTTGTCAGACTTATCAATGAAAGTATTCTTACCTCTTGACTCTAAGTGTGTGGCTTGTACAAATACTTCATCCAAATTACTAGGATTCAAAACCAAAATGGAATTTCTTAGATAAGAGTGAAGACCACCTATGTACTTAAGCAATGTGTCTTGGGTGTACAACGGGACATTCAATGCAATAGCCCTTTTCCTAAATTCATGGGTGTACTCTTGGACAGTTTGACCTTTCCCTTGCCTAAAATTTTGCCAATCCATCATTAACTATTGCATATGGCCTAGGGGATAAAATTGTTTCTTAAGAGAATTAACATTTTTGTCCCAAGTTAAATTGACTCTATCATGTTGTGAAATTTCTACCTGGATCCTAGAAGCATCATCTAAGAGACCTTGAACTCTACAGTACACTTCTACTTGTTGAGCCCAATCATCTAATTTCTCAGCATTTAATTTCCCACAATATTTAGGTAGATCAAATTTTACATCCAATTTATTTTTAGGATTATGTGCACCCTTGAAAGGATTAGCAAAAGAAAGATAATCAGTAGGAGAAGAAGGAGAAGATAGAGAAGAAGGAGAAGATGGAGAAGAAGGAGTTTTTGGAGGCTCATCACCACCTCCTAGTCTTTTTGCTTTGTCCTTCTAATCCTCATTCTTTTCTTGCTCTGATGAATCTCCTCTTTCACGCTTCTTTCATTCTTGTCTTTCCTGGTAGAGTTCTTCCACTATAGCATTAATTTCAAGAAAGGCTTGCTAAAAAATCTTCTCATCAAGCTCAATAATTTTTCCAACTTCCGATCCTTCCATCTTTGGAAAAGTTCTTTGTTTACCGATCTCAAGATTGTATTCTGCAAGTGTGCCTTCACCTCGTTAGCTCTTGGCTCTCATTATCATTCACCTCTGCAAACACTAGTCACAAAAAAGCTTTGATACCACTTGATATGATGTTAGGATCTAGGACTATTGCATGTGAATAATAAATTTTAAAACATAATAACGTAATTAAAATTCCTAAATGAGCATAACTATAATAAAGTGATGAACATAATAAAAGAGAGATAGAAGAGAGAAGTCAAAACACAAGTTGATAACAGAGTTTTCCAAAATAGCTATGTCTCTAGGTCCCTCTCCAACAGAGTGATTGATCCTTGATTATTCTCCAAACTGATTACAAGGCATCAACATAATACAGTGTTGAGTCTTCATGAGTTTCAAAGTCTTCCTCCTTCAAGTGCAGTAGAGTAACACTCCTTTGATGCATAGATTCAGACACTCAGACTCTCCATACAAATTCTCTCATAAGTCACCACCTGGTTACCAAAAATCCTAAACTTCCCCCCTTTTTATGCATGAAATTTACTCAATATGGTCATTAACCATATGATTTACAAAATCAAACCACATCACCCATTTACAACAATAAATCTTCCAATATCCCCTCGCAAATCTTATTTTCTCTCTCAAAAATTCTCTTAACCCCTTAAAAATATTTAAATAATCTTTATAAATCATTTTGATATTATTTTAAGCCCTTTATATTTTCATGTAATCAGGCTTTGATCTTTAAAATATCTTTATAAGGTTTTAAATTATTTAAATTGGGGTGACTATTTTAATTTTAGGAGATATCAGCCAAAAACATTTAATATAACAAACTGCTGCCAAAAATAACTCAAAACCCATGGCTTGGTGTGTTGGTTGGAGGCAAAAAGTGGTAAGGGGGAGGTTGGCAGTTCAAATCGGCGCCCCCCCAATTTCGGCTTTATACTCTTTAATTATAAATCACACCCTATCCATTTTCGAGAATAGCGGATAGTATGGTGGTGGAGAGGAAGTTTAGCAGAGGAGAGGTCAAGGTTTACACCCCCTCCCACACACTATTTTGAGCAAACTTTAACTGCTACCCAGGAGAGGAGAAGGTGCCACATGACACTTATTTATTTTCACATACTGTAACATGTGTCAACCGATCATCAATCCAACTCAATGCCAGTTCATGCCACATCATGTTGATGTATCTACCACATGTCAAGATAGGATTGGTCCACGTTGTTGCCACATCATCTGCCTGCCATGTCACCATGCCATATCAGCATGCTGATGTCATCAAGGGTACTGTTCTGGTCAACCTTTTCCTGCGAACTTTGATTGAGCATATCTTTTGTGTATGAGCTTCATTTGATGTGAAACAAGTGACGTCAGAATCATGGTGACAAGCTCTTCATTCTGAAACAGATTCTGATGAATTCTGAGATGATCATTTTTTTTCCTTTCTAATCGGACTCTAGTACCTTTTTTAACCCAACTATGACTGAGCATAACTTGAGTGAACGAGCTCCTTTTGGCTCCATTCAAGTTGCGTTGGGTTCAATTTTTCAAGCACTTCGGCATGGCGATGAATTCTAGAGCATATGGAACACTTCAATTTTTAACGACAAGTATCTACCTGGATCAAAACTAGTTGAAAAAAAACTGCAAGATGGAAGAAACTATTCTTCCTCTAGTTGGCTTAGATCATATTCTAGTAAAAAAAAGCAATTACATTAGAAAAAAAACTATCAAAGAAGCTACTTCAAAGTGGAAAAGATGTGGTTTAGAAAGGATGAGCTGGTAGACCTAATTGAACGTTAGTGGAACTAAGTACCAAAATGTGTAGGGACACAAAGCTTCATTTTCATAAATAAACTAAAGTACATCAAAAGGAAATTACAGGAGTGGAACAAGACAGTCTTCAAAAATATCTTTGTTGAAAAAGAAAGACTTGAAGAAGAGTTGTCAGATTTGAATAAAAATGTAATGAAAGACAAAATGTTCTAGGAAGACTAAAAGAAGGAAAATAGAATTATGGAAGAATAAAATATGGAATGCACTACCAATCAATCGAATGCAAATACTATTTATGATAAGCAGGGCTTCCAAATGAGCTTAATGAGTATTTATCCATGGACATGAAGAACTATGCACTAAGCTGGGACATGAAAAAGCTAATTTGGAAGATAAATTGTGTGTCGCCAAAAAGTGTATAGTTTGCTTGATATTGGAATAATTGATGATAAATTGGACTTAATGAGGCCTTGATTTGGTGTTGTGAGGTGTCTACACATCCACACTAGGTCTTGAACCCTTGCAAATTGAATTAAATACATTTATTGATGTCTTGCAAGAGTGTTGTAAGGTGTTGTAACACATCTTCACACTTTTCTAGGACCATGATGTTATAATTCACCTAAATAACCTTACCATGACCTATTTCAAAGTGTTGTAAAGTATTGTAATAAACTTTCACACTTTCCTAGGGTTTTCATCAATATTTACACCTTTCTTATGCTTTAAATGGCCCCTTTATGCACTTACAAGCCTTAATTAAGTGTCTTGTTGAAGAAGAAAATGATAAAAAACATTTAATACATCTTAATCTCTAAGATCCACTCAAAATTTCCCAAGTGGACTAAGTCGCCACCTTGGGCGACTTAGTCCCATGTGGCACAAAAATTAAAATTAATTAAAATTTCTTTCGATTTTTTATTCTTTACGACCTAAGGTCAGCCTGTGATGAGGTATTTTCGGGAATTAAGGCATAATTGTGTATAAATAAGGGTTTTTCCCCTCATTTTTCCATCTCCTAACTCGTATTAATTCATAAATCATCATCATCCATCATTCATTATGTTCTCAAATCAAGCAAGCTAGGGTTTTGTCATTGCAAGTCATCAAGATAGCTTCCTAAGACATTCAAGGGCAGATTCTTCAACTATTGTTGCAGAAATTCAAGATCAAATATCATGGAAAGGTATTAACTCCATTGTTGCATGCTTCATTTCATTCTTTCTTCATTTGGTTTAATTACCTAAAAAGGGGTTTGACCAAGGCAAACCCCCATGCCCTAACAATCAACATTTTTCTCCTTCTATCTTTGTGTGTTTTTAGATTTAGGCACTTTGAAGGTTTGAAGATCATTGAAGATTAGGTTGAAGACTCATTGAATACATCTCTTTGTTGACCTATTCAAAATATCAACAAAAATTCACCTTTAGGCCCGAAAATTAAAGTTTCAGAAGCAGACACCTGTGGGAAACCAAAGTGCAAACCTAGGGCTTTTGTTTCCACTTCTGAATTTCAAAAATTTAGAAGTGGACTAACTCACCACTAGTGGTGACTTAGTTCCACTAAACTTGTTTTTTAGAATTTTTTGTAGATTTGGATACCCATTTGGTTGAATGGGCTTCAATGTAGTTTTCCATAATTTTTTCAAAAATGGAATAAGTCGCCCCACCTAGCATAAATGTCCTATTAGGCTTAAAAATCAAAATTTCTAGAATTTTAGAGTTGCTTCAAGTTTGCAACACACTTCTAGGTGCATACCTTTTGTCTTACAACTTTCTATTTGGTTTTATTTGCACTTTTAGGTCATTTAGTTCATGTTTGCATATCACAATGTGTTTTCTAATACTTTTCATTTCTAAAGTTTTGTATCATTAGATCATTTCAATTTCAGATTAGAGCATTAGGACATCTTAATTAGGCACAATACATCTTATTTTCATTAACTTTGAGTGTAAACCATTGCATTTTGGACCCCATCCAATCCCCTTTCTCCTTTTAGGTGAAAATCCCTAAGAGGAGCAAAGCATTGTGAGCGAAAACCAAAATCATTGTTTACATTTTGGTGAACTTGACCTTTGAATACTTTCTTTTCTACTTTTGGAGTCCTTCATCATCCTAGAATTAGCTTGCTTCGCATGTTGCATTTGTTAAGTTGCATTCTAGGGTTTCAAATTTTGCCTTAGTGAAAGCGCATATAAGTTGCATTTTTGCATCTTAAATCATTGAAAATCTCTAAAATTTTGCATTTTCATCTTAGGACTGCATTGTATAGTACAAAGACTATCAAAATCCACCAGAAAAAATTTGAAAAATCTCAAAAAAATCCCTACTAGGACTAAGTCGCCACCTTGGGCGAATTAGTCCATTTTCACCCCTGAAACAACCTTTTATAGAGCTGAAAACCCTATTTTCAAGCTTTTGTTTGTTTCCCTTAACTATCTATATCAGTTGGAAAATTTTTTGTAACATGCATTTCATTAGATCTACCTTAAATTAGCTCATTTCATGCATTGTTTAATTTCACATTTGCACTTCCAATCTTTCATCTTTTAGATTATTGCATAGTGTCCTCAGTAAATTACTTTGTTTCAAAATTGAAAAGTTGCATTTCATCTTATGTCTTTACATTGCATTTTGCATTTTGCATTTTCATAGCTTCTCTTACATTTAAATCATTATAAATAAGCATTGTTTACATTCATGGCACTTAGACTTTTGCAATTTTCATTTTTCAGCATTAGTTCCTAGTTCATTTCGATTAGATTCATCAGCAAATGACAACAAAAAACAAAAAACATCAAACAACCCAATTCAAAAAATGATTCAATTTTGAAAAACCATAACATCCAAGAGCTTTAGTAGTGATGATTTAGACATGTTAGATGAAGCCCTTAAGGACTTCCTCTCACTAAGATCATCCACTAAAGACTTAACACAAAAGGATGCATTCATCGATAATCATGATAATCATAATTGTTCTTCTCCTGATATCTCTCCCATTGGTGATGAAGGTATCTTGATGAAAGAAGACACACTCATTGAAGATCATGAAATTCTTTCCTATCCTCCTCCCCCCCCCTTGCAAAGACATTATGACACACAAAGATGAAATCATTGCCCCTACCTTCTTGATTCCCCATTCATCTCCCAACACCTCTCCTACTTATGAAAATCCTTTAGTAAATAAGGATAAACTTATGAATGATCATGACAAACACATTTGTGTGGAGGATATGATTGGGAGCTATGACAATCCTACCTTTCCTACTCAAGAAGACATTCTAGGACATGAGGATGTAAGTGTAGATAATCATGAAAATCGACCTTTTTCTTCTCCTAATATCTTCTCTACACATGAAGAAGATAGATTAATGTTAGAAGATATCATTAGTGAAACTCATGAAAAACTCATTCATCCCTTCCTTGATGCCTCTATCATTTGGGAAAAGATATTTGACCAAACAAGTCCAATCATTAGTCACCATGAAACTCCTAGTTATCCTTCCCTTGATGCCTCTCCTATGAGCGATGAAGCTATCTTGCTAAATCCAAGTATGACATGTGATGAACATATTAGCTCTCCTCCTAGGGTTGATATTATGCTACATAAGAATGATACCTTCAAGAAAATAGACAACCAAATAGACCCTTCTTCTCCTATCACCACTATTGATACTCAAACAAATCCAACCATTCATGATTCCCCTATGTGTACTAAAGTTATTTTGGACACACCTAAGAATCCTATCATTCTTTACCCACCATTACACAAGAAACAAGCTCACAATACACCCAACCTCATTCTTCCAAATCATGGTTTTCGTGATTTTCCTTTCATAGAAATTAAACGATCCAACCAACCTTACTCAACATACATACTATCACACAAGAATCTTCCAAGAAAACCCTACCCTTGGTACATTCTAAACTCATAGCCATCTCATTAAACATATATCAAGCAGAAACTTTGTTTCCTTATTCAAATAAATAACATTAGTGTCTGCTCCTTTCCATGTAATAGTTGTAGGATACTAGCATACTCACTATTGCATGTTTTGCATCCATTGCAAGGAGTAGCATATTGTAACGCTCGAAAGATGATGTTCATTAAACCACATATGTTGCCAAAACTCATTACATTTCAAATAAAGTAAAAGTAAAGGATGCATAGATCAAGAGCTTCTCATAAGAGCTCAAAAGACAAAAATAGTAATAAATTTCATTTTATGTATCCAAAAGAAGTACATTGCATCTACAACAAGGATCCTTTGCATTGATACATATGTGACAATAGAATATCAATGAGTTTCCATAAATTTGTTCATATTAAAATTACATCAATAAATTTCAATCAATACATCTATTTCAATGTTACATCATAATATTTCATTCAATACATCTATTTCAATGTTACATCAAAATCTTTCATTCAATACATCTATTTCAATGTTACAATAATGAATGTCAGTAAAGTTACTTTTACATGTGGGCTATACAAGCCTTTCAAAAATAATACATGAATACATCTATAGCATAAGAAACTCTGAACCTCAACCACCTTGACACCACTGGTCTTCTTGCAAGCTGGGGCCAAGAGTGTGATTAAGGCACCTTTTCTGCTCAACCACAAAGTACAAGACTTCGTCGGGTTCCTTCCTAACTCAAAGAAATCCCTGGCCCTGCACGAGGAGCCTAGCAACCAGAAACAACAAAGCAAGAGGGAACTCTCGATGCAAGCCTGATGCCTATATGCATTCCTAACATGAGAATAACATATTTCTTGCAAACAGGAGTGGCAGAGACCTACATACATTTATTTCTAGGTTTTTGTTTCCATCTATTTCAATGGTACATGTGCTTGGCCAAGCATAAATAAAATAAATGACAGTTTTAGAAAAGGTAAAACTACTGTCTCTATGGGTCCACCTTCTGCATCTTGTCCCAAAAGTTTCTCAAAAGAATAATAAATAAAGAATTTTCCCATATATTTCATTCAATTAAACAACAATTTCTCTTACAAGCATTTTCATTAAACATTTTCCTTAGCAAGTTTTTAAATTCAGTTCGCATAACTACAATAACTCATAATGTGCAACTCACAAATAATATTTTAATTACTCTAAGCAATTCATTCTTCTAGTTAACAATTTTCAAGGAATAAAATTGGGTTTATGCAATGGGTTCACTTTCATATATAAGCAAAATATTCAATAAAAGAATAAGTATGCACTCAAATCAGCATAATATAATTTTCTAAAGGATTTCAGTTTAGACATTTCTACAATTAAGCATTCATCCATAAAACTCTTTATATTTCTACACTTTCAACTGATTTCCTATGAACCAAAACTAACAAAATTCAAAAGAAATGTATCATACAATTGGTTCCTCAGTTCTCCTTGTACTATTTACTAGTCTTTCTTTATTCACTCCCATTTGGAATAAAACAAAAGTATGCAAGATGTTTCCAAATTCCACCACCATCTAAAGACTTAATTAACTTAACAAAAATTATAAGTTTGCAAAATAGACACACATCAATCAGCACTATGGATGCAATTTATAGAAATTTAGAAAAGTTTCTTGTCTAAAATGAAGATATATCAGCTAACTATAGTTAATCGGTCACTTTCAGCCATAACGTTTCTGATTGTTTCTAAATTATGAGCTGAGTTTTAATCTAATAAAAGTACAGTTGTATCTAATTGTTTGCATTTATATATGTATTTGTTTAGAAATTGTCTTCTATAGTTCCATCATTCTTACCTATCTAAGACAAGAGTTCACATATAAATATCTGGAACTCACTCATTGTATCAA
Source organism: Sequoia sempervirens (assembly GCA_007258455.2). Lineage (NCBI taxonomy): Eukaryota > Viridiplantae > Streptophyta > Pinopsida > Cupressales > Cupressaceae > Sequoia > Sequoia sempervirens. The sequence goes on along the minus strand of VDFB02358478.1, from coordinate 81,375 downwards.
GTTTACATGTAGATATCTCTTCAGATATTAAAATAAATAGATGTATATATGAATATATTTATACATATACATTATGTATGTAACTACATTTCATATATATATAAATGTATTCATATAAAATATAAATTGAAACCTCTGTTATGGCTTTACCAAAAAGAAGAATGAAATTCTCAAATGTTGGGCGGATTCGATGGCAAAGACACAGTGTATGAAAGAACAAAGGGCATATTATTTGGCCAACACCATTCCTTTTGGGATGGCGCTGCTTGTGAGGGGACAATGCCACCTCCATAGGTCACGACCTGTGGAGGGTGATGTCCCTCCACAATGCAACCCATCCTTCATGGGCATGGCTAGGGATTAGGTCCCACTATCGTTATTTCCAGCTAGATTAAAATATAAGACTCGCATAAATGCATTCAGCCGATTATGTGTTTCAATGAACTTTCTAAATTGATATATATACATATATGTATATATATGTATTTATATGCATCTACAGGAAGGTATGTGTATATAAATATGTATGTATACATATATATATATATATATATATATATGTATATATATATTTATATTTATACTCCTGAATATATGTATAAAGATTTAATAATCGGAAATAGGATTATGGACAAAGATTTGCTAAGGAAAGAAACCCCAATCTGGTAATAGAGAAGTTTTATAAATTTTTACAAATGCATACAAAAGAATGGGAAATTTCCACCAATTTCAGAGTTTGCAAACAACTTCACACAACAAACACTTGAAAATTCAATCTTTCAACAATACTAATATTTTTCAAACACTTGGGAATTAAATATATGGAAAGGGAATTAGAAACCTGGATATTTCACTTCCAGCTGTAGTTGCTCTCCAGTCAAATCTTCTCTTTGCTTCTTCTAGAACTTGTTTTCTGAAAGAGCTTCTTCTTCTCCTCTCCTTTTCCTGTTGCTTTACTAACTCCTTTTTCCTACTAATTCAAAATCCTTTTGAAACTTTTTGATAAAATTAAGCATTTACTTGGCAGCCATTAGAGCTAATTTGCAGAGCATATTTTCAAGAACCGTTCTCTCACGGGAATTCTTTTTCCCTTATTAAAGTTTTATTTTTCCCCTTTCTAAACCTAATCTTGAAAAATAAGAGATTTTTAAAATATAAATAAGTTATAACTTACCTTTTTACCTTTCCTATTCTCCGATGAAAATATAAAATAATTTTCAATTTTAGTTGTTAATAAATCCCCTTTTTGAAATTATTTACCCAAAACTAAATTACAATGTAAGTATTTATCTAATAATTAAATAAATATCTTCTAACTTTAAGTTAATTTATTATCACAAAGAATTAACACACAGTTAACATAAATAGAATACTCACTCAAATTTTATCACATGGCATAATCATTTAAACCAAAACCTATAATTAAATTATAATAATAATTAATTCTTTTACTTTATCATGCTTATATTTTAATTTGACTAATCATTAATTATTTGCAAATAATCAAAACAACCATACAAAAATTATCTTTTCTAAATGCAATCTACATGAATCTAAGTGCTTGTGTGTGTGATCAAGAGGACATCCTACTTTATCCTGTCAAGAAGCTAACCTCCTCTCCTTAATTACACCCTTGGTCTTCAACCACCTGCATCTCAAGTGCACTAAGGCACACAATAGTAAACTAAATTAGTATCCCATAAAGATATAAATCAAAACAATATAATTTACATTAATTCAAATATTTATATTCTATTTTGCTTCATTTCTAGAATAAAGCACATTTGATACTATTCAACTTTCATAATTTCAGTAAACACTTTCATATATCACCACACCAAAACACCAAAGTATTCATTATTACTCTACCACACACATCAGATCATATAACAAATCCACACAAAACCAAAAGCAACCTGTATCAGAGTCTGAGACGTGACACATACCATCATCCATTCAAGGCTCACCTTTGTCTTGCACTAAGTGGGGACAAAAGGATAGAAATCCTTATCCTCATATGTCACTTGTCATTGTCTCTTTTGACTAATCATTAACCTTTCATGAACGTGTAAGAGCAAGCTTGGGATGTGGATGACATGTCTTAAGATTGAATCACATGTGACATACTCCCTTTCTTCATGACACGGCTTATCAAATACATATGACTTGGCATAGGGATTTTTTAGATAAGCTCTCATAATCCTCTTCTACTTTAAAGCAATTGCTCACAAAACGATGTATAGCAACCGCTTTAATTGGGGGCATACATAGACAACATCTTTTTGCAAATTTCATGGCATCATTTACTTTTTCTTGTGATGTGTCCTCTCCTTGGTGGTGTCATTGGGTTTGATGCCTTCCAAGAGTGTATGATCAACTAAAGTGGCCTGATGCAAACAAAGCATCCCATGGATAATGATCTAACAATGGAATAATGATCAACTGAAGTGGCCTGATGCAAATGAGGCATCCCATGGATAACGATATGACACCCTGACTTGTCCTCTCTTGGATACATTAGGTACAATGATCCCTAAGAAGAAGACCTTGCATGAACAAAGCAAAATACCCTTTAGAAAAATTCTTTACATATTCAAAAACATTTACAAAAAGCATTTTCATTATGGTGCCTTATCAATGTTATCAGGAGCATAAATTTGGTATGGTTGGTATAATGGGAAGCCAACACATTGGCATGAATTTCTCATTATATGGTGGGAAGCCGACACACTGGCATGAATTTCTCACTAAACCACTTCTTTGGGACAACTCACCTCAGAGACAACCTGATGTTCTGTGGCCCCAGAGATCTCAGATCCTGGGGGCTTGCGCAACCTCCTTTGATCTTTTTCATTCTTTTTCATCCGCATTGGTATGATTAGACTCTTCTTGAATGTCTACTTTAGCAAGAGTTTGAAGCAAGTTCATCCTCTCACTAAAGTGAGGGCTTAATGTGTCACCAAAAAGTGTATAGTTTGCTTGATATGGGAATAATTGATGATAAATTGGACTTAAAGAGGTCTTGATTTGGTGTTGTGGGGTGTCTACACATCCACACTAGGTCTTGAACCCTTGCAAATTGAATAAAATACATTTATTGATGTCTTGCAAGAGTGCTATAAGGTGTTGTAACACATCTTCACACTTTTCTAGGACTATAAAGTTATAATGCACCTAAATAACTTTACCAAGACCTATTTCAAAGTGTTGTAAAGTCTTTTAATAAACTTTCACACTTTCCTAGGCTTTTCATCAATATTTACACCTTTCTTATGCTTTAAATGGTCCCTTTATGCACTTACAGGCCTTAATTAAGTGTCTTGTTGAAGAAGAACCCGATAAACAACATTTAATACATCTTAATCTCCAACACCCACTCAAAATTTCCTAGGTGGAATAAGTCACCACCTTGGGTGACTTAGTCCCATGTGGCACAAAAATCAAAATTAATTCAAATTTCTTTCAGGTTTTTATTCTTTAAGACTTGAGGTCAGCCTGTGATGAGATATTTTTGGGAATTAAGGCATAATTGTGTATAAATAAGGGTTTTTCCCCTCATTTTTCCATCTCCTAAATCATCTCAATTCATAAATCATCATCATCAATCATTCATTATGTTCTCAAATCAAGCAATCTAGTGTTTTGTCATTGCAATTCATCAAGATAGCTTACTAAGACATTCAAGGGCAGATTCTTCAACTATTGTTGCAGAAATTCAAGATCAAATATCATGGAAAGGTATTAACTCCATTGTTGCATGCTTCATTTCATTCTTTCTTCATTTGGTTTAATTACCTAAAAAGGGGTTTGACCAAGGCAAACCCCCATGCCCTAACAATCAACATTTTTCTCCGTCTATCTTTGTGTGTTTTTAGATTTAGGCACTTTGAAGGTTTGAAGATCATTGAAGATTAGGTTGAAGACTCATTGAATACATCCCTTTGTTGACCTATTCAAAATATCAATAAAAATTCACCTTTAGGCCCGAAAATTAAAGTTTCAGAAGCGGACACCTGTGGGAAACCAAAGTGCAAACCTAGGGCTTTTGTTTCCACTTCTGAATTTCTTAGAAATGAAAAAGTGGACTAAGTCACCACTAGTGGTGACTTAGTCCCATTGAATTTTTTTTTCAGTTTTTTTTTGTATATTTGGATACCCATTTGGCCAAAACGAGCTTCAATGTAGTTTTCCAGAATTTTTCTGAAAATGGACTAAGTCGCCCCACCTGGTATAAATGTCCTATTAGGCTTAAAAATCAAAATTTCCAGAATTTTAGAGTTTCTTCAAGTATGCAACACACTTCCAAGTGCACACCTTTTGTATTACAACTTTCTATTTGGTTTTATTTGCATTTTTAGGTCATTTAGTTCATGTTTGCATATCACAATGTGTTTTCCAGCACATTTCATTTCTTAAGTTTTGTATCATTAGATCATTTCAATTTCAAATCAGAGCATTAGGACATCTTAATTAGGCATAATACATCTCATTTTCATTAACTTTGAGTGTAAACCCTTGCTTTTTGGACCCCATCCAATCCCCTTTCTCCTTTTAGGTGAAAAATTCTAAGAGGAGCAAAGCATTGTGAGGGGCAAACAAAAATCATTGTTTACAGATCGAAACAATAATTTTGATTAAGAAACATGAAGAATTGTGCACTTTAATGAAATAAGAGTGAATTGGAAAACAAGGTAAATGAATACAATGATGAGACTGGAGAATTGAAGGAAAAAATATTTGAAATATGCTGCAAAAGATGGATGTTGGGCTCCCAACAATGTTTGAGGGGGGGTATTTCCCTATCTATAGTAGGATAGATACAAAAAACTATAGAATATGGAAGATGGGCTAATAAAAATGTATGGTGAACTGTCTTTTCCTCCCTAAGAGGAAAGGTACAACAAATTATTAATTTTTGTGCCCAAAGCACCATAGTCGGGCTATAGAATGCTAATTTCAAAACACATAAAATAGGCTAGTGATTTCTAGGCCTAATTCACTAAAACTATGCTACATAATGCTAAATTTCATGTTGAAAACAATTGAAATAGACTACATAAACTCAATTTTCAAGTTTGAAGATTCAAATATTTTCGGTCATTTGAAGATACCTTCAATTAAACTAATACCATTATTTCCCATTGAATGTTAAAAGAAGAATAAGATAAAACTAATAATATTATTTCTACAACACCAAAAAACAAAAAAACACATTGTCAATAGTTTTTACAATTTAAGACTAACCCAAATACAACTTAATCATTCATTTTCAGGTCTCAAGATTTGGGACTAAACCAAGTATAAGTTAGTAATGTGTTTCCAAGTCTGATTTTGACACATTTTCGAGGCCAAAATCTTTCATCTAGGCCCTCAAAATTAGCTTTTATTAAAAAAAATCGTGCTTTTAGAAAGTTGTGTCTTTAGTAACTTGGAACTCATGTTTCCAATTTGAATTGTACATTGAAAATTCTTCTTACCTTAGTGTTATAAAGTTTTAAAGAAAAATATAATCTCAAAGGGATATGTATGTGAATTACCAAAAAAGACAAAATAGGAAAAATGTCAAAACTGACAAAAAATAGTAATTTTTGGATTTTTGTTTTCAGTTTTTAGATATAAAGGATTATCGTTCATTGTAGTAGCAGGAATAAATAATAGAAGCATTTAATTTGAAAACAAATTTCAACATTTTGGATCTTATTAATCAATAATGGCTTAATTCTATTGAATGTTTCTTTGGTTGCATCAATTTAAAATATTATCCATATAATATAATTATTTTATTTATTTATAAAAAATGAAATTTGAAACTCAATAAGTAATAATCAATTTTAAAATCAGATTTTTTTCAAAAAAATAAAACTAATTATTATTATTTAAAGTAAATAAGTTTCACGTAGTGGGGAGTACTTGTCTATCTAGTATTACTATAGCAATTGTACTTGTTGGTTAGTCGATAAATTAATTATCAAATATCAATTTAGGAGAAAGCCAAATAATAGTTTAAATAATAGATTATTGCAATTCATATGTATAGTAGCCACACATATTTTTGTATCATAATGTTGATCATGAAAGCTTGCACTTCTCCGAACAACCTTATGGGAAATTCAGTGAATGGGGACCTTGTTTGCACTTCACTAAATAACCTCTAGTATTTTTAAAGAAGTTGGCTCTTCCTTTGTGTTTGGGAAAAAGGAGAAGAAATGCATGAATAAAACCTAAGGCGATGCACCAAAAGCTTTTAGAACATTTCAAAACCCTTAACAAGTTCCTATTTATGATTAAATGAACACAAAATGCCACAAAACCTTCATTGTTGGGAGGAGAATGAGCGAATAAGGCCTATGCGAGCACAAAGCAATCATTCAAATCCTCTCGTAGGAAGCACCCATTAAGGTTCTACAGAAACAGGGAACCAGAGCTCAAACAAGATGTGTCGGATCCTTACAAAACTATATTACCCTAACAACATAATATGAAATCCAACATAATTTCAATAGAAAAATGAAAGAGTATCATAACATGGTTCAATTCTTGAGAGTTTAAGTTAGAAGAACATAAAAGCTAATAATTGAGAATCAATTATTAGGACCGTATGTGGAAATAAAGAGACACAAAGCATTCAACATCTATGGAATAGAGAATAAAATATAAAACAAAGGCCGCATGTGCACAATCTAATACAAATTTTCTTCTTTTATTGCTTGATTTTGTAGAATAAAAAAAAAGCTAAGGTAGGATAACTGTTACCTATTTTTGCTACTAGCCCAAACAGGTGATGTTGTTTATGTTTTACAAGTAAAGAGAAGGTACATTTTTAACTTTGCTATGTTACATTCACATGCATAAAGAAATATCAGAAGACTACAATACTGCATTGCCTCATGCAGATGCATATAACATAACATAACATAGGAAAAGTGCACAATCTTTCCAAAATGTAGTCTTTATTGATAATGATAAGTGTATAGTGTCCCTCATAAGCTGAGGGACTGACCATTTTAATGCATATAAAGAAAACACTATACATTTATAGATACAAAATAGAAATGCACATAAAATGAAGGGGGGCTCGTCATTTCCTGAATGACAAATCCCAGTTGCCTTGTCCTGCATTGTCTTCAATCTCTCCCACTTGTCCTGCTTCCAATTGACACTCTCCCTACTGCTCCTAGGTTCCCTGCATCTGGAAGAAGAGTGTTGTTAGAGTAATGAAAGGTCACCAATAAAAATATGTACAAAACATCCATAAACATATAATCTTATCTCCATAAGCATTAAAATAGAAAACATACCATAGGTGTCCAGGAAAACAAAAGAATTATCAAACACACCTATCATATGGCTTTTTTATCTAACATGTTTGCTCCTTGTGCAGATATAGGACAAATATTTGTTACTATTTTGTTTCAGCTAATTACAACATGTGGAGTAAAATGCGGCTCCCATAAGGGTTGAGCCTAGCATGTTGCCCTCATGTTTTAGGAGGGATAATAAATTGATCAACTTGATCAAATCAATGATAAACCTATTCTTGATGCATTAAATCAATATGGAATCATACCAATTGATCAACTTTCATTATCAGATTCAAAAGGTGCAACAAAATAGTGTGAATTATCAAGAAAGTTACTCTTCATCTTTCACAATGAATCAAATAATAGCCTGCTTGGAAATCTTACTCTGCTGGATATGTCTTTCAATCTTCTTAAGTGGATCCAAAGTCCATTTTTAATAATTATATGAGTTGAATTTCATTTTCATCATTTTCAAGGAGCTAGTAAGAAGGGATCAAGAACAAGAACAAGGACAACAATCATTCAAATATGAAGCAGTTTGTTCGTTCCCAAGAAATAGATGATTTTTGTGATAATATGAAGACAAATGCATCAAGTTCAATTATGGAGATGCATTGAGTTCAATTATGGAGATACATAAAGTTCAATTATGGATAATCACATAATACAAGAGCTATCAAGTCCTATCGAGAGCTATCATGAATTACATGGAGCAGCAAAAGGTGGGCAATTGAATGCAAGGCCAAATCCATCATGTCAGTATGGTATCCCAAAGAGCAATGCATGAGAAGGAAAGCACAATGATGTAGATGAAATCCTTCATGATTTGTACATTTGAAATGAAGAGATGCATTATGATTCAAACATGCAACCATTGAAGGATAGTTATAAAATACCCTTAAAGGGTTGTCATATAGACATACAATGTGATATTCAATGATGACAACCAAAAGAGATCTAAAAAACTCTATGCAAAATCAAAAGGCAAGATGATTAAGGCATGATCCTTACAATCAACAAAGGAGTGAGCATTTAAAAGCATTGGGAGGAGTTATCAACATCATGAGAGCAGAGCCAAAAGGATATATCGAAGAAATAGAGTCATTCAAATAAGCAACTATGATGATCTATTTCTTTGGTTTCTGCAGAACTCCTTATAATCAACAAACAAGCTTTAAAGGAAACAAGAGAATTTCAAATGAAAGATATGCTATAAAGATCGAGTCCAATGCAAAATAGTAAACAATGCTTATGCAAGAAATTCAAGAGAAGGTGTAAGAACATTTAATCTGTTTTGTACATGTGAAGAAAACTATGTGAATCTACATTAAAAGATAGTAAATGCCCATGAGCAGGGCATATTCATTAATGGTTGTCACTCTGCAAGGCCAACTCAAGAGATGAAACTCATTTTGAGTCAAGGTCATGATGCCAAGTGAGTATGATAATGACCTTTAAGAGTTGGCAGAGGCAGTCCTAAGTGAATAAAGAGGAAAGCATGGCATTAAGGAGGTAAGCATTCTCAAAATTGAGTCATGATCAATCTGAAAAGGGCAATCCACAATGAATGTATGTTGCAAGACAACAAGGGAGGCCTTTCTTGGTTGGAAAGAGGAACTATCAAGCACTGTCTAAGCACAATCCTCAAGCCATGAAGCTACAAGGAACAATCATTACATTTAAAAGAGGAGCATTTTATGCATAAAAAAGGCATTACAAAGGCTTGTAAATTCCTTGAGACATTACAATCAATTGACAGTCATCAACATGAAGAGGAAAATTTATTTATCAAAAAGCAATAATTTTGGGAGATAAGTGCTACAAGGAGTAGGAAACCATTGGTATGTGTTGTATTCTTTTCAATTACATGTGCATCAAGAAAGAAATTATTGTTCTCCTTTATAGGAAGACAATTTTCAGCATTGTAGTAGTCCTAACATCAAAGTTTGATAGCAAGATCATAAACCTATGACAATATTGTGCAAGTGGCAGTGATGGCAAGTGACATGAATAAATAAGAGTATGATAGAGATGAGAAGAATGATAGTGGTTTCATACAGGTGGAATGATAAGAGGACAGTTTAAGATTTGTGTTTTAAAAGGACAGTGGCTTCAATACATAAGAAAATCATTGAATGCATAAGTGTAATTCATTGAATGCTCAAACCATAATGAAATGAACATGCAACAAGATATGATCCTTTATTTTTGACATATCAATCAATTGAAAACACAATTATTATGAGCAACCCATGCATATGGGAGCAACCCTTATAAAGTGGGACAATCAAATGAGAGTGTGGCAGTCAAAGGAAGTCAATACTAGGGGCAGTTATAGAAGATGAACAGGTTTTAATAGCAATAGATACTAGTGACCAAACATAGCTTTAGACCTCAATGATAGCAATAGCAGTCCTCTGATATAAAAGGCCAAATCCTTTGTCTTAATATAGGAAAATGGTAAGATAGGGGTTTCATGATAGGGTCTTTCAAAATATAGAGTATCATGCAGAGATTTGGAAGGGCTTAAATGACAAGACAGTCACTTTTCCATTTTTGCAATCATGAGTTTCTTGATAAGTCAGTGTTTCAAATTTAGTTTTGTTGTAGAAGGTAGGGTCACTTTCTTGTCATAGTCTCAATGCAATATAAATGAACAAATCATCAAAAAAAAGTAGCACGGTAATGTAATAAGTGAGCATGTCCATAAGCAAGATTATGGACAGTCATATCAAGATAGCAAGCGCAACCAAGCATGATTTAGAAACATTTTGGATGGTTTCTCAGTTTCATTCTATTGGCTTGCAATCTTTACTACATTCATTCTTGTCCAAAATGAGATACAAAGAAGCATATAAACCCTCAGAATTAGAGCCCAGAAGTCCAAGTGAAAAGCATTTTTATAATATCACTGCCAGGAGAATCAAAAGAGATAAACTATGATTTCAAAGGAATCTTTACAGGCCATGAGAAAGAACACATTTCCTTTCATTTTCTACAAATAAATGATGACCCAAAATAGCCATGAGTCAAAAGCAAACAAACCCTCGAGCTTTCTTTTCACAAAGGCAAAAACCCATCTGGGTTTTGTTTAGAAGTCACAAATACATAATGGCAGAGGATTTCTTGAAGAGTTAACAATAACAAATTTGAATAGTTGTCTTGACATTGATTACACAAGAGCAATCAGAGCTTTGTAAGAAATCTTCTACACCCTATTTTGTCCACTAATATTGCTACTATTTCTATTGATGATAATCCCCTTTAAGAGGTTGTCAGAAATTCACTTTTATAAGACAAGGGAAGCATACAAGTACCAAGCACTCTTTGTCGCCAAAGATAAAACTCTAACAAATGTCATCACAAGACAACCTCAAAATTTGATAAAAAAATTAGATTTGGTATGATAATAAAAATCAAGTTGCTTCAATAATGGTGATGAATGCAACAACTTGATGAACTAGATGCCACAAAGGCTTCCTATAGACCTCTTGTCAAAAGGAAGCTACAAGTTGTAAATGCTTGACTAAATCTGATCTGATCTACTACAAGTAGTAATGGTGTCATAAAAAAGGAAGTTGAACCTTGAAGCTATGAAGGAGAAAAAAAACTTGCCACCTGGCAGCGTGCATGAAGATATGATTGTCGATAGTGAAGAAAACCCACCTGAAAAAAGACGAGTGATGTGGCATGTTGGTGAGTGTCCTTCAAAAATTCAGAGAGAGGCCTATGGAAAATCCCCACGAGGTGGCCACATGTCCTGCTTCGGGTCCAAAAAGAAAGTGATATTTTAAAAGGTTGCGTAGCCACTATGTGGCACCATTATGCACCTTTTGGCCAAAATTAATGTGAGACCTCCAAAAATATGCACCAATGCAACACGTGGTGAGGTGAATACAAAATTTGAAAAGATAAAAATCATCAGGGCCGAAAGCATAAAGCGAACAAAAATAAACATACTTAAGAGTAAAAAATGCTCTACATTTTTTGGTGACTTACGTGGGACCTTTGCCTGTGGAGGCATGAACCCAAAGAAATAAAACAACATGAAAAAGATAAAATAAATTTGTGATCCCTCAAAGTTTGAGGAATGCAAAATGCAGATACTTCCAGTATTCGTCAAAAGGTGGAGCTAATGAGTGCAACATCTTGGAAGCCTAATCTAGGTCGATTATCTCCTTGAAGGAGACTCCTCCCCATTTTGCTTGTGTCACTCTGATCTAGAAGTAGAGCCAAGCCAAGAGAAGAAGTAGCTTTTCAATCTCTTCTATCGCAAGTGGCAAGCTCAAATTTTGGAGTTCTAACTGGTCCTATTGCTTAGCTTCTAAAGCTTTCCTGAGATGTTCCTAAATAAATATTGCTCCATCAAGAAAAAATGGAGAGGGTAAACCAAATTGGATCAAAGCTTTTAAATCATCTCTCATTTCGTCGACCTTCTTAGTCAATACTAGCTAACAGTTCTTGCTCCTTTAGGTGTCCTGGTTGCACGTGATGAACTCATTTTCCTTCCTAGCAGCTGCTCTTTGGTCTAAAATCCCAGTACTCACCAGAGTCTCCTCAGTCACCTTATACAACTTGATTATTAAATTACCTAACTCAGGAGAATATGGGGCAATTATACTAAAGATTTGGTCAACTATTGGGCCAACTTTCGTGTTCAACTCCTCTGTGTCTACTATAAACCTGAGAACTTGCTTGAAGGCCATTTTTGTAACCTTAATTCTTTCCCAATGAGAGGAAAGAAATCCTTGTAGTACTGGGAGGAGTTTGGACCTTCGTGCCATAGTCAATTCATGCTAGAATTGAGACTCCCTAACCCTTATTTCCTCCTTTAATTGGTTAATCTTTGTCTGACCCCTTTGAAGCTCAACCATCACTTGAGATTGGGCACTAGCTAGATCTCCTTACATCTCATTCTTTTCCTTTTCAAATTGCTCACTTAGCTGCATAATTTGGTCCGTAGTTTTAGACCATTTACCTTGCATTTCTTGCAGCTCTTTATGAAATTCTTCACATCTGCTATCCTGTTGGCCCAATATGTCAGAAAACTCTCTTTGCTTCTATTGTCATTCTTCTACAACATTCTACATTTGTGCCTTTAATTCTTCTATTTCTTTATGCTTGATCTCGACCTCATGTGTCATTTTTTCCAGTTTAGTAAAAAGTCGATCCTTTTTGGTCTGAGTGGCTTGAAGTGATATAGTCGCTTCTTCTTGCAAATATTTTTCCTACCTTAAGTGAGAAATCTCCACATCCTTTCCTTTCATCTCTGGCTAGTTCTATCAACCATGGATTTTACATTTACCAACTCTGCTTCTCACTTCTTCAATTTCTTCTCCAGCTTTTTGTAATCAGCATATACCGCCTTCTGAGTGGCCTATACTATCATGGGAAAGCACCTCACTCAAGTTTAGGCCCATGGTCTAGATCTCATATTCTTCATACAACATCTCTCCTTCTAGCTTGGAGACTAGTGGCTTCATAGCTGAAATCATCAAGCATCTTCACTCTTCATCGAAACATGTCTCCAACTTTGAGGTGGCCAGAACCACTGAGGCTTTTGTCACTTACTTCTATTTCCTCTCCCTTTGAGCCCGCCTGGTTAACTCTATTTGCGTTCAGAGGTTATGTGATGACTCAATACTTTGTGTGGAGATGGGGACACTAGCAAGGAAACCATAAAGGGTGGTGTGGGGGTGCTTCTGGTTGCTTGATCTTAGGGAGAGGCAAAGGGAAAAGCTATTGGTGAGAACGGCGGGATGCCTCACAAATATTATGTGGAGTGTGGAGTACTTATTGGGGTAAGGGGAACAGTGGTTGAAAATAGAGGTATAGGCATGGAAGCAGGTAAAGGTGATGAAACTATAACATGGGTGGATCTGAAAACAAAACCTAAACCTTAGACAAAGAAATTAAAAAGTCTACAGTAGTTGCATCAAAAGATGCACATTCTACATGCGGGGCTTTGACAAGAGGCTCATCAGCAAACACAAAATGAGGTGTGTCAAGGATGAGCAAGCCAGAACTGACCGATGGAGGGTTCTACTCCATGGATGGGGGCCTCTAGATATTAATGAAGTAGTGGAAGAAAGAACAATGAGTGTAAAGCTTACTTGAACTGTAGGGGCTAAAGATACTTGCAGGGTGAAATTCACTCTTCCTCTTCCTTGTCGGAAGGTCCTTGTCTACCCAAATCTTGGATTCTCCTCCTCTTTGCAAAGGGTGTGCTTGTTGCTCCAGACCCTTCAACTACTAACCTCCACGAACCTTGGGTTCCCCGAACTACTAAAGAATTCCTCACAAGTCACTAGGTCCATTTTCCTCTTGTCAAAATACTGGTGGAAGAAAAGACCTATGACTCCTTTTGTCACAATACTTATTTTTCCTTCCCCTTTCCTACTTTGGCCACACAAGGTGGCGAGTCAGAACCTTAGACATATTTTTGTTCGAGGTCCTGATCAAACCCTTGATCAAAATTGGACTCGACCTCTTTATCATAAATATATTCAAAATCTTCGTTTGTGGGGATAGCTTTGCACAAGGGGCCTACTTCTTGATATCCTACCGATATCTCTAGAAATTGACCACTTTTCTTTCAAACCACCCCTTCTTCCTCAGCTATTGTTTGAAGGACTTGTCCATCAAAATGCCTAGGTTGAATTGTTCCATGACTTGGTATAAAATGAGCCACTGGGACCACAGAAATGGTATAGTGTCCAAGTCAACATAGGTGTCTTTGTTTCCTTTAGTCGGATTTTGTCTTTCTTCCCAATATGGCTGCAGCTCATGTCGAAAATATAGGTGCCCTTCTAGATTATACTTCCATTTGTTGCAGATAATCCTGAGGCCAAGATAGGCTAATTTGTTGGTCAATATATGTTTCTCTTCTCTTTTCACCAATGTCACTTTTCTCTTTCCAATGGTGAGAGGGACATGGCATGAAGCTTTGTCTTTTTTCTTCTTGGCACTATAGTCCTAATATGCAATTGATAATTGATGATATATTTATAGGCCCATTGTCCTGGTTGTTACAAATCTCAAAAGCTGAAAAGGCTCTCCTATAAACCCATGGCATCTAATGAGTGCATATGAGAGTGTGGGTTCTACCTCATGCACGAAAGATATTAATGCCACATAAAGTGTGATGACATCAACATTGATAAAGTAATCAAACCAGGAATAAGATGATCCTTTCAAAGATAAGTAAAACTATGAAAATAAGTAGATGGTCTCTAATGAGAACCAAAAGAAGGTGTGAAAGAGTAGAGGATCCAAATAAAAATGAGTTATGGTAATTCTCGAGTAGGCTACCATGGAAAGATAAAGAAATTGTTCAAGTCTTAAGATCTCTAATAAAATAATTTTGGAAGAATAACACAAGGTTCTCTCCCAATCAAAGATATGTTTTAAGGAGAATTGGTAGTCAAATCCATGAGCCACATCCAAAACATTTTTTGGATACCACTCAAACCCAATGTTTTTCTAATTTTTTAGAGGTGTATCCTCAAGTTAAAATTTATCAAAGGATTTTTCAAATGCTAAATCCTTTTTATGTCAAAATAGATCATAGAGGCACTACTTGTTGTTGTAGAGTACATATTGAGTTTTCTAACCATTATGATGTTTATCAACGTATATGTGTAGATATGCATACTAACAATGTTTTGCAGAAATGTAACATAAGGCCTCCACCTAAATCTTAAAGGGATTTCTTATCTACCATTTTATGTGAAAGAGTGGAAGGTAAATTTTTTTTATAGGAAATCATGTTTGGATGGTACATGTGTTCATTGTGCTGGATTGCAACATTTTCCAATTTTCTAACACATGGATGGTACACATGCAGTTGGAAACAAAATTGTGCAATTTTTAAAATATAAGACAGTGGCCTACAATCTAAAAGATGGGAAAGAAGCAAAAAAGTATGAATTGGTCAGTGATAAGATTCCAATGTACCAATTCATGGGAATTTTTGTGATCATGTGGTCTATGAGTATGCGAGGCATACACATAGAGCTCGGTGGTTGGACTCGTAGTTCAAATTATACAAGGACATGTTTCCACTTCATAGCATCCTTTCAGTTGTCGATTTTGTAGAGAAATACACACTATAGCCACAAGATGAGGTACAATCACAATACTACAACTCCAAATACGTTGCTATATTTGTGCATATAGCATTCATTCATGCAGCTAATAGTACAAAGGATAACAAGAAGGTATTGAGGGAGCATCACTTTTACAGATCGGTGATGATCACACACATTCTATAGAGTTCATGTAAGGTTGATTTTAGATTTTCTACATTGATTTGGATAGCAATGGCATATCATTCAATGAGCATATCATATGGTTAGATAATTGTACATCACAATTCAAGAACTCTAGAAATTTTTATTGGTTGAGGAGGATGTATAGTATTAGTGGTGTTCAACATATGTGGAATTTCTCAGAGGCTAGGCATGGAAAGGGAGAGCATGATGGTGCATGAGCATATGTAGAGCCTTAACATGAGAAGAGTTAAAGTACAAAGATAGTCCAAATTTGATAGATGCAAAATCAATTTTCCACTAGTGTAATCATACTCTGGGTCTAGGTAATGAAGGTAACTCTTTAGTTCATAGATTTTTTTGGTTGGTAGATGATAGTAACATTGAAAAATATGAGGATTGTTGTACACTAACAGGATCGAGTGAGCTACACTCTTTTAGAAGCTCCAATGTAGGTTCATGGACTATCCATATGTAGAAGATCGCACGATTTTGTTCTTCATGTACACTTCAAGAATGGAATTACTGTGACTCAAAAGAGTGTGTTGATGATTGGTCATCGAGAAGCCTAACCCTAGTTGACATGCATCATCTCTTGATGGATCTACAAATCACAAAGATGCAATCATCCATTGACTTTGATTGTGCATTAGATCTATTAGAACCAAGTAATATATCTTCTTGCATAGTTAATACAAAATTCCTAGTTTTATCTTTGCAGATTTATTGTAATCTTCATTAAATACATCTAACTAGCTGAACATATCAATGCAAGGCATGTTTATATAGTGATTGTAGATGAAGAAAATGAAAAGGGAACAAATTATTACTTGTCATTGTATCGAGGCCAAAAATAAATTAGAGACCCTAGTTTTAGATGGAGAAAACATAGAATATCCTATAGGTTCAGTGATTGTTATCGGAACATGGCTTAAAAGGTACCTAGTTAAGAATGCTCTAGTTTGGTTGTTTGAGGACTTTGACAAGCATCAAAAGATTCTTCACTACTCCAACCTTCTCATAGTAGCCAATGTTCATTTGATCAAATATCGAGGTAGACCTACAAACAAGAACTTTTGGAAGGTACGTGAGTCTGACCATGAGGCAATACTTGACACAATAAAGAGTAGAGTAGACCCGGATGGTTTGTTGGATTGATTTGTAAGTATGTACATTGAATTTGTAAATTCACGCTAAATTGATATATTATAAAGTTAAGTATGCACATATATTATAAAGTTTCAATTTTTTAAATCCCATTATTTCCTAGTTTTTAATATGACTTCATATTTGTATAATAGACTAAAACTCAAACTTACACTATGTATCACACCTCTTCAAGTTACTTGATGCGGTCCTTTTATGCAATTCATGTACATCTTATTTGATGTGGTTCTTTAGCAAGAAGGGAAAACCCTATGATTGAAAGAAGGTAGACCCTATAATTTCCTTTGTTGTTGTGCTCCTTTCTATGAGTTTTTCCTTGTCTATGAGATCACATTTCTAATTGTAAAAGATAGATTTTTGTTTTTTATATTCATATCGTCGATTACATTGCATTGCACATATTTCAAGATCAAAGCATTACTTCACATTGCATAACTAATAACTAGGAGCATCTACCAATTTCATTTGCTTGTAAGAAATAGTTTTTTGTAGTTTATATTCATATCACTAATTACATTGCATTACACCTCTTTCAAACTCAAAGCATTACTTCACATTGCATAACTAATAACTAGGAGTAGCTACCAATTGCATTTGCTTGTAAAAAATAGATTTTTGTAGTTTATACTCATATCATTGATTACATTGCATAACTAATAACTAGGAGTAGCTGCCAATTGCATTTGGTTGTTAAAAATTGATTTTTGTAGTTTATACTCATATCACTAATTGCATTGCATTACACATCTTTCAAACTCAAATCATTACTTCACATTGCATAAATAATAACTAGGAGTAGCTGCTAATTTCATTTGGTTGTAAAATGCTTTGGTAGACATGTATGAAAAATGTGGTAGCATAGACAAGGTAGTGAACTGTTTAAAAGAATGCCTCAAAGAAATGTGGTCTCATACTGATGGAATGCCATGACAAGCCATATCCATTCCATCACCATGAGACCACATTTCCTTGAGGCATTTTTATAAATAGTTCACTGCCTTGTCTATGCTACCACATTTTTCATACATGTCTACCAAAGCATTTTATCTTGCTACTTTGGCTAAAAGCCTAAAATAGGTGCTTTCAAACAAGCTATCTATTTTTGTAGCTTATATTCATATCGCTAATTACATTGCATTGCACATATTTCAAACTCAAAGCAATACTTCACATTGCATAACTAATAAGTAGTAGCTGCCAATTGCATTTGGTTGTGAAAAATAGATTTTGTAGTTTATATTCATATCACTGATTACATTGCATTGCACATATTTCAAACTCAAAGAATTACTTCACATTGCATAAATAATTAGTAGGAGTAGTTGCCAATTGCATTTGGTTGTAAAAAATAGATTTTTGTAGTTGATAATCATATCACTGATTACATTGTATTGCACATCTTTCAAACTCAAAACATTACTTCACATTGCATAACTAATAACTAGCAGCAACTGCCAATTGCATTTGGTTGAAAAATGCTTTGGCAGACATGTATGAAAAATGTGGTAGCATAGACAAGATAATGAACTGTTTAAAAAAATGCCTCAAAGAAATGTGGTCTCATGGTGATGGAATGCCATGACAATGTCTATGGATTGCCATGGCATTTTGTCACCATGAGATCACATTTCTTTAAGGAATTTTTCCAAATGTTTCCCTACCTTCTTTATGCTACCACATTTTTCATACATGTCTACCAAATCATTTTATCTTGTTGCTATGGCTAAAATCCTAAAATAGGTACTTTCGAACAAGCTATAGATTTTTGTATTAGTCTACATGCATAGGCACACAATATACCTTAGGATATCTCATGATAGGTATCATGATCTTATAAAATTAAGGCATAGAAACACCCCGAGTTGTATGTAATGACCCATTCAGAAAAAATAACAAGACATTTGATGGATTCACAGGAAGTTTTGAATAGATTGTGGGGTAATACAAGAAGGATGTACTGTAGGTATCATCATTTCCTACCACTGAAGTATACACGCAATGTTTTAAAAACAAGAAGTAAAAGTTAAAGCAATATTTTCTTTATTATTTGCAATGCCCAATCCTATGTTAAAGATTGATAACCTCGACATTTATGATAGATTTCTTCTATATTGGAAACAAGTTTAATGTCTTTTCCAATGGAAATTAATTCACTTGAAAGACATGACTCACCGAGTACATAGAATAGATTGGTTGGTTGAGAAATTTTTTTTATAGGATATGTGACTGCTTGATAGGCATACATGAAGATTACAGAAACATAGACACAACATGAGAATCACTAGACAATTACCTCTTTAGAATCATGGTCTAAAAATGACCTGCATATAAAAGAATGGAAGGACGAAGAGGCTTAGCCAAGGCATCAAGAAATGAACCAAAACCTCTACTGTCCACCGCAAGAAATTTTTACACTAATCTCTCTACTTATGACTAAATGAGATATTCGAAAGGGTAATGTTTATTCGTTAGAATAATTTTTCACTCGCACTGTCATCACATTTAAATCATCTATCACATTATAATGTGTGGGATGAAAAGTAGCCAATGAGACAAAGGGCTTGCAAGGAAGAGTGGCCTCTTCATGCCATGATTACAGGCAGCCATCAAGTATCTAGCATGTGATCATTCCTGAGGATGTCAATAATTTGGAAGATAGAAAAATAATGGGGCCATAGAATGAAATAAATATCCTTAAGATACAAAGCATGAGGCTCATTGATGGTATCGGTTACCACTTAAGGGTTCAAACTATATAATCAACTCAGTTTGGAAAACAAATAATCAAGTCATTTTTCTATAGACATCCTCCCATGAGAGTTAAATAGCCAAAAGTATGGAGATAGTAGCAACAGATTTTTAAAACTAATGAAAGTAGAAATAGTTGGGTCATTAATTACAGGAGTAGAAGTTGATAGGTCATGGGTGAAGAAGTTATTTTCAGCAAAACTAAAAGGCTCATATGGTATCAACAAATAACTAATTATCAGGCACACCCTTCTTAAATGAATATCAAGGGAGTAACACATATACCCATACCTACAATATGCGGTTGAGCTATGCTGGAGGTCAAATTCATGATGAGAGGAATTGATCTTCAAGACTTGAATTGGAAACCTTCAAGACCCTATTTGCATATCTATTGAACCGAGTGATGAAAATTCAAGTCTCCAACCTAATAAGTCTATGCTTTCCATCGTGCTCTCTCTCCCAATACTAAAAGTAAACTCTCAAATGGGATAAGAACATATTGGTATCATTCATTGACGATTATCTCTTTCAGAGATAAAAATCCCTCTCGATGCTTTCACAGAGGTTCCTAGAAAAATGAATGTGTAAATCAGATTGTTCTCTTGAAGAACTTGCATACCCCCTAATGCACTGTAGTGTTTTTCTCCACTCCAAAGCCAAAAGCATTTATAGGAAGGAGGAAGAGTAATGGTTGCACAAGAATTCCAACCATCTCAACCAATCGGTTAATTTTTTTTTATTAATTCATTAGCTAAAAGCATTTCATTTAAAATCTCAATTTGGGTGAATATGAAATATTTACAAAATAATATAATAGGTACTCAATTTCCACATGAACAGTAAAGCCATTTACCATTTATTTATTTACTCATTATAAGTAATTACATAATTCCATCCTTATAACATTTAATTTATTTACCTTATTATTTATTATTTATTAATTTTAATGTATTATAAATTTATTTTATTATTAACTATTATTATTATATACATTTATATAGATTTATTTATTTATATTTATAAATTTATTTATCAAATTATACCTTCCATTTAATAGTTTATTTTAATGCATAAAACAACAAATGACATCTATCAAATAATTTACATTAAATAAAAATGAATGCCAAAATGATTACTTGTCCACTATCTAGAGTCAAAAAGCAAGACTTCACGCAACACTAATTGACAAGGAAAAAATTCAAGCAATACTGATTGACCACTAACAATACTAAGAAATAGATAGGATGCCAAATCAGATACCCATCCTCTTTGAGGATGATGGCTAGGGTAGGGGACCAATTGTTATCACCGATCAACTTATCCCATTGGGTTTCAAGCACGCTCAAACCTACCAATTCAGGTGGAGTCGATGCTTAGTACCTGCAACCTGCAACACACAAAATGGTAGTGCATATACATATCCATATAAACAGTCTTATCATGAAAGGGAATCATAGTGTCGCGGGGTACTCACACGTGAGTAATGCGACACTATCTATTTCACCCAAACACATTAGTCAGAACAACACCTAGCAATTGAATCAACTCATAAACAATCAACTACATCAAAATAAGATCAATCACATGATGTTGATTAGTCCTCATAATATACAACATCAACTGCTTAACAAAATTAACACATACCTATAAATATCCCTATTATTTTACCTTCATCTCCGAGTTCCAAAGCCAAACTACCTACACATGCACGGTGATAATGGAGGGGCACTACATCCTTCCCCCCTAAAACTTGACTTACTCCTAGAAGTCACAAACTAGGGTGGAAACATAGCATATTAGTACTAACATCAAAGATGATTCGTTACATCAAAATGCTACACTTCCATAAAACACAATATAATTATGCACATATTTTTTGTTAAATATCCATCATTTACAGATAAGACATTCCACCTTATTCATTATACAACACTAAATCTCATAACATATTCAACACAAGATCATGATTTTACACCTTTTTAGAAGCATGAAAACAAAGTTTATCATTTCTTAAGTACTTTACTCACGATTTATCATACATTCTTCACATACACACACAAATTCACATCACTGAATCACATCACAAGGCTACACAAGGGTCCATAATGCATCTCAGATAGAAAGAATATTGGTGCATTGCGCACTACACCATGGGTCCTATCCTTTTCACTGGTCCTCTGCACCATTGGACAAACACCACTAACGAACAAATCTCAGGTTGTTAAGCGAGGATGACAAAAAGGGAGGAAACATACTCTCAAGAATGCAAGCAACTAGGAAAACATAATCAGCTCATATGAAACCAAAGTGCCCAGTGTTAGAAACTTAGGTTCTGATACCAGGTGTAACGCCTTGCCAAGGAACCCCATAGGACAACACTAAACTAGGTCAAAATAACAAAACATTTTTTTTAAAAGCAATAATAGAATGCATAACATATCATAACTAAATAATCTAGTCCTAGGTCCTCTAAGGTTCCTCAACTGCGCTACTCACAAACTAATAATCAAGATAACTAGAGAATTTCAAAAGATACATGAAAGGTTCATTTTAAAGCATTACATTAAATGATTCTACATTACTTACTTTCATAACATGTCAACTGATAATCATCATTGAATAAAAACATTTCTAGCCAACTAACATATGCAAGATACATCATTTTACAATATCCATTACAAGAAGGGTACACCAATATCTGTTACATCATTGCAAATGTTACATCAGTGCTTCCCAAAGTACAGATGGGAAGAATACATCATATTACAATATGAGATACAACTGAAATCACGAACCTTCTGACCATGTGGAACCCTAAGTCCCACCCCCCATGCTAGGAGATAATATAAGGTCCCACATTATATAGACAATCAAGAAGATAACAGGCTAACATAAACAAGGGCTAAACATGACTTCAACACAACACTATAAACAATACAAACATCACATACAACACTTACATCACTTCCGGAGGCATTCACACAGAAGGAGAAAACACAAGTAGGGAATGCTAGACTACAACAGGGAGGAGTGTCATCACATAGCTTGATATGGGTTATCTTGGCAGATCTTCCTAGGCCCTGATTCCCATCCTGGGCTATCTTGGCAAACTCTACCGATCCCCGACCCCCATACAAACTCATGCGAAATCATAATACCTTACATAAGGACAAGGCATTTGATCTTGCCATTCCAGGCCTTCCCATCTCATCTCAATTCTAAATGAGAACTTGAGCCATGAGTGAGGAATACCATTATCTTGATTAGTGTGAAATCTATCCATCCCCCTAATTCATTATTTAGGTTATCGTTGTATTAAGAAACTCTTCAATGGGTTATCCTGGACACCACTTTGGGTTTTGGCCCCCCATTGAGAGCCACTCCCCCTACTTGCAACTAGTACACCCTACACATCAAGAAAGGAATTTACCATCTTGCATACATAACATAATTCACATGAATCCATACACACTGTAAGGAATCTCCCATCTTGCACACTTAACATGATCACAAGAATCAATACACAGTGCAAGGCATTGACCTTCTTGCACATTATCACAATCAGAAGAATCAATACATGATGTAAGGCATTGACCTTGCACGCAACACAAAATATTGCCAAACCACTTCCAAATTGAAACCATCAAAAGAACCATACATACAAAAATACTCCCTCCCAAGCCTCTAGAAGCCAACCATAGCAACTTGCACAAAAGACTCCCACTTTAAACAATTACTAAAATCACCCCAATTTCCACTTAATCAAACACATTACTCAATACAAGCAATCAATCAAACAATGCAACCATGAAATAGAAATTATTTTCTCATTTCATATTTCTCATTAACTTAATAGGCCATGTACAAAATAATTCGTAAACAACTATAATAACAATTATTCTAAATAACTAATTACACAATGATTTTACAATTGGATTATTGAATAATTATGGAAGTACCTAACTTGCACTTATTGACTAGTTAACAAAGGGAAACCAAATCCTTTATCATCTAATATAAACATTTAAACCTAACATAATTGCAATTCTAAATTTATATGTACCCTTTAGCAATGGTTGGTACTTATTTTGTAATTCCCTAACTTAATAATAATTAAAGGAATTATTTAATAATATCCTTCACGTGATATCCTAGTAAGAAAGTCAACAACTCTATTATACTAAAGAGAAGTACCCCATACTAAACCCTAAATTATCAATATCATAATAGCTTATAGAAATTAATTGTAACATGTATTCTGAATTAAAGTTAATCAATTCTAAGGAAAATAACTTGATAAATTTCTCGTTCAATACTAGATACTTCTAATCAAACTATTAATCTTAAGTTAAACAATATAACCTATCAATTAAACAATTATCAAGAAATACGTCTCTCAATTTGGATTTCATTCCACTAATGTATTTTATAATTTGCATGTAAATTTTACTACTAGTGAAATAAAAATACTAGTTATTAACAAATACAATACTTGTATGTTGATTACAACCTTCAATAAACAAAAATTATATTTTGATAATAAATTTTAGATATTGATTTATAAGACTATACTTTATTTAGAATATTGTCGTTAACCCGAACCTTCAATGACAACTCTAGTTTACATAATTAGGATAGTATGTGAAGTATTATTCAATCAATAAGTATTGTTCCATTAAATAAAATTAAACATATATTCAATCCTATATATATAGACATATTTAAATATACCCCATTTCCCTAGATGGGAAAGGGATTTGCCAAGGTTGACGGCTAGAAATCATTTTGAAATTATTTAAAACCACTGACTTAAGAATAAATAGAAACATCATATCAGACGATTACAAGAGTTTATTGAGAGAGAGAAAGGTTTGTTAGGAAGCAACTTTGAAGGTTCATCATAGGCTATTGACTGATAATCAACCCTTGCGAATATGAAAACTGCTAGAATGATAAGACAAGGGATGCTTAAGGATATGCATTTTAAGGTACATATAATTATAGGTAATTATGTGTACAGATTCTTAGAAAATCTAGCACAACATAATCTATTATATAGTATTGTAGATTTAAGAATGCAACCAAGCATACATTCCCACTTAGAGTATTAAGAGAAATTACATCTTTTTAGGTCTTGCCATTTGGATCTTCCAAAAAGATGCTAACTTGCAGTTCATGAAAAAAGGATGTAATTTACACACTCTTTCCAAATGTAGACCTACCTAGGCTATGACACCTAGCAACAAGGACTTAAACCAATTTCCTTAAAGGTGACGACATTCATTGGGTTTCTTATTAAGTCATTATCTTCTCAATTCAACTTTCATCCATACTTAGAAAACAATATCTATGGTAATACTTGCAATCCAAGGAATAGTTTTCATGCATGTTTTAGAACTTCCTTCATTGATTTATATCTATGTATATACCATAACTTCCCAAAGCTATAGATTAATCCTCTCCTCCATAACCTTTGCATGGTTAGAATGTGTTACTCAAATAGTCTACATGCATAGACACATAATATAACTAAGGATAGCTCATTATAGTTATCATGATCTTATAAAATTAAGGCATAGAAACACCCCGAGTCCTATGTAATGACCCATTCAGAAAAACTAGCAAGACCTTTGATGGATTCATAGGAAGTTTTGAATAGCCTATGGGGTAATACAAGAAGGATGTACTGTAGGTATCATCATTTCTTGCCACTGAAGTATACACACAATGTTTTAAAAACAAGAAGTAAAAGTTAAAGCATTATTTTCTTTATTGTTTGCAATGCCCAATCCTATGTTAAAGATTGATAACCTTGAAATTTATGATAGATTACTTCTATATTGGAAATAAGTTTAATGTCTTTTTCAAGGGGAATTAATTCACCTGAAATACATGACTCACTGAGTACACAGAATAAATTGGTTGGTTGAGAAAAAAAAATTATAGGATATGTGAATGCTTAATAGGCATACACGAAGATTATGGAAACATAGATGCAGCATGAGAATCACTAGACAATTACCTCTTTAGAATCATGGTCTAAACATGAGCTGCATATAAAAGAATGGAAGGATGAGAGGAATCATTCTCCTAGTTTCACCATCATAGGGTATCGACCTTTGGATGAAAAGGCTTAGCCAAGGCATCAAGCAATGAACCAAAACCCCTGCTGTCAACCTTTAATTGAGAGGCCTCAAATGGAGGGAGTTAGAGTTTATAAGGCCGACATGCACTATTCCACTAAATTCCACCACAAGAAATTTTAGGGAAATGGATTTGGTGGGTGTAAGGCCGAACACCTCAACTTCTTCCACTAATCTCTCTACTTGTGACTAAATGAGAGATTCGAAAGGGTAATATTTATTCATTAGTGTGTGGTTGAAATTAAGTGTATCAAATGTAGATTAAAAACAAATCAAACACACCAATAAGACATTATATTGAAGAAAAATAATTAAAAACTAAAGCAAACTCTTAATAACAATAGTTTCTTCAATAACGTCCCATTGTCCTCTATCTCCAGTGTTTTTGTCGATTCCAGCTTGCTCTCAGATCGCGTGCTAGGCTCAACAAACAGTATTCCTAGAGAACAAGATTAAAGATGAATGCATTCTATACTAAGATATGATTAACATGCTTAAACTAAACATGATTACTAGAATGTAAAATTATGCAATTATGAATGCTAAAGCTGATAATGACAATGCTAAAATGCTAATTGTCTGTCTCTAATGCATGTGTGTGTAACCAATGCTTGGATTCACGGGGGTATTTATAGAGTTTTTGAAAGATTTTGATTGGCCGTTGTGATCAATGGTTGAAATCAAGCTTGTCAAGATGAATTGTGAGAGATTTTGGAAGTTGAGAGAAAGATGGAAGGTTGAGAGAATAATGGAAGATGTTTCCTTCCTACAAAACCTTTCACTCAAAAATAGAGGCAACTTGCCATTTGTCATCTTTACTTATGAGTTGGTTTTGTAGTTGAAGATAATTCCCATAATTAAATAAATAAATTTATTTAATTACATTTGACAATGAATTTAGAAGTTTTCATAATTAAATAATTAATATTTAATTATGTGTGAGAGATGAAAATGGAAGGTAATTAGATATTAAAAATATTTAATTATGTGTGGAGTGAGAAAAGGTGTTAAATTAAATATTTGTAATATCTAATTTAACTATGAGATGAAGAAGGTGTTTGGAGGAATTTTCCATTATTTGAATTTAAACATTCAAATTATGAATAATATGATAATTAATTTAAACAAATTATAAAATTTATTTAATTTAATTAAGAGGAATATGGAAGGTGGTAATAATTAAATAAATTTATTTATTTAATTAAGGTAGAAGAATTATAAAAGTGAATGATATAAATAAATAATTAAATTTATTTATATGTAGATGACTTTAGAAGATTAATTAAATAATTCATATTTAATTAATTAACAAGCTTGATCAACTATGACCATTTTTAGATGTATACATTTTTCCCCTCTTTGAAGTGATGTGTGAAACACATTGCTTCAAAGAAAATATTACTGCCTTTGAAATTTGTTGTGTTTGATTTTTCCCCTGGTTGGAAAAATTTTAACTAATATGCCCCTAATTTGAACTTGATATGTTTCTGATTGAGAAATGCGGTTGATATTGATGATGCCCCCTCGAGAGGTAAATCACTAATGATGAGAAAAGTGTTGAGTTGATGATGAAATTCAGATGATGAGAGGGATGCAGTGATTTAGCTCCCGATAATTGATTAAAAGATGCCCCAATTTGAAAAATAAGGTCAGAGTTTGAGAAAAGGAGAAAAATAAAAATAAAATGCCACAAAAACCCACCTTGTTTGACCTTTAAAAGGTAAAAGGGGTAAAAAGGGAAAGTCA
>VDFB02358478.1:21560-53977 GCA_007258455.2 Sequoia sempervirens | reverse complement strand
TTTTTACGACGAGCATCCACCTAGATCATTCCTCCCCACTAGAGAGATTTTGGACCTCCAAAGGCTACATTTATTTAGAATTTAAGTGAGTGCATGGCCTCCCCACTTGTTTTGTACATCACCTATCCATCTGTACACCTGGCTCATCACCACAATTAGGATGAAAACAATATTTTTGAACATATACATCATTCCAACACTTCCATAAGCATCTACATCAACTGTTACAACCATTAACCAATAACCACTAACTAATATCAAGCTAAATAACAATGCAAATACAAAAGAGAATGAATAAACGATATGTTTATCTTTCACAATAGGAACATTTTTACCCAAGGGAACCTCCAAATTTCTAACCATAAGTTTAGGACTTGGATCATCAATGCTTTCATTTACTATTTCCTCATGTTGTACTATTGGTGTATCCTACAACATTTGATCATGTTTAGCCTTGATTACCTCAAGTTCATGTCTAGAACCACTTGAATTGATAGACATAAAAGACAAATCTTTACTTGCATTAATCACCATTTTTAACTACCCTATATTTGCAAAAGATCTACCAGTCTTGATCTTGTGTGAATGTACAATATACATGATGTCATCTTTAAACAAATGATAGTGATTAAATTCCTTGTAGAAAATACTTTTCGATCATACAAATACGGGCTACCCAACACTATCCCATAGACATCTAGTGGAACCACATCAAACTGTACCTCATCAACATACTTACTTGTGATTGTGAATCTTAAAGTGCATTGCCTTGTTACTTGCAATTCATTGTTTTCACAAACCCAACCTAGTTGATAAGGTTTATAATGCAGCGTAGTCTTTAATCCCAAATTCCTTACAAAATTTTCTAAGATAAGGTTAATTTGAGATCCACTATCTATGAGTGTATCAATTTTGGTGTCCTTAGCAACAACCCTTATGTGAAATAGCTCATTTCTTTTCTTATCTTTAGGGACATTATAGACTTGAGAAGTAGAAGCACAACTAGAAATAGAAACAATAGAATCCCTACCTTTCAATCCCATTGATGTTATCTTAGTTTCATCTTCAGACTCTAAACCAAGATCCATGACAATATTTGCGAACTCCTTCTTACCTTTCTATTTACGAGCCCATTTTATCTTCAATTCAGGATGCAATTGCTAGCAATGATCTTCATCATGAACTTTCTTGTCACAATGACAGCATGTGAGCTTATCATCCTTCTTCTTAATTGTAGTTGTCTTCTTCCCCTTTCCTTTATCTTTAGATTTACCTTCAAGCTTAGATGGCTTCTTATCAGACTTATCAATGAAAGTATTCTTACCTCTTGACTCTAAGTGTGTGGCTTGTACAAATACTTCATCCAAATTACTAGGATTCAAAACCAAAATGGAATTTCTTAGATAAGAGTGAAGACCACCTATGTACTTAAGCAATGTGTCTTGGGTGTACAACGGGACATTCAATGCAATATCCCTTTTCCTAAATTCATGGGTGTACTCTTGGACAGTTTGACCTTTCCCTTGCCTAAAATTTTTCCAATCCATCATTAACTGTTGCATATGGCCTAGGGGATAAAATTTCTTCTTAAGAGAATTAACAAATTTTTCCCAAGTTAAATTGACTCTATCATGTTGTGAAATTTCTACCTGGATCCTAGAAGCATCATCTAAGAGACCTTGAACTCTATAGTACACTTCTACTAGTTGAGCCCAATCATCTAATTTCTCAGCATTTAATTTCCCACAATATTTAGGTAGATCAAATTTTACATCCAATTTATTTTTAGGATTATGTGCACCCTTGAAAGGATTAGCAAAAGAAAGATAATCAGTAGGAGAAGAAGGAGAAGATAGAGAAGAAGGAGAAGATGGAGAAGAAGGAGTTTTTGGAGGCTCATCACCACCTCCTAGTCTTTTTGCTTTGTCCTTCTAATCCTCATTCTTTTCTTGCTCCGATGAATCTCCTCTTTCACGATTCTTTCATTCTTGTCTTTCCTGGTAGAGTTCTTCCACTATAGCCTTCATTTCAAGAAAGGCTTGCTAAAAACTCTTCTCATCAAGCTCAATAATTTTTCCAACTTCCAATCCTTCCATCTTTGGAAAAGTTCTTTGTTTACCGATCTCAGGATTGTATTCTGCAAGTGTGCCTTCACCTCATTAGCTCTTGGCTCTCATTATCATTCACCTCTGCAAACACTAGTCACAAAAAAGCTTTGATACCACTTGATATGATGTTAGGATCTAGGACTATTGCACGTGAATAATAAATTTTAAAACATAATAACGTAATTAAAATTCCTAAATGAGCATAACTATAATAAAGTGATGAACATAATAAAAGAGAGATAGAAGAGAGAAGTCAAAACACAAGTTGATAACGGAGTTTTCCAAAATAGCTATGTCTCTAGGTCCCTCTCCAACAGAGTGATCGATCCTTGATTATTCTCCA
Source organism: Sequoia sempervirens (assembly GCA_007258455.2). NCBI lineage: Eukaryota > Viridiplantae > Streptophyta > Pinopsida > Cupressales > Cupressaceae > Sequoia > Sequoia sempervirens. The sequence continues at coordinate 51,526 of VDFB02358478.1, read as the reverse complement.
AACTGATTACAAGGCATCAACATAATACAGTGTTGAGTCTTCATGAGTTTCAAAGTCTTCCTCCTTCAAGTGCAGCAGAGTAACACTCCTTTGATGCATAGATTCAGACACTCAGACTCTCCATACAAATTCTCTCATAAGTCACCACCTGGTTACCAAAAATCCTAAACTTCCCCCCTTTTTATGCATGAAATTTACTCAATATGGTCATTAACCATATGATTTACAAAATCAAACCACATCACCCATTTACAACAATAAATCTTCCAATATATCCCCTCACAAATCTTATTTTCTCTCTCAAAAATTCTCTTAACCCCTTAAAAATATTTAAATAATCTTTATAAATCATTTTGATATTATTTTAAGCCCTTTATATTTTCATGTAATCAGGCTTTGATCTTTAAAATATCTTTATAAGGTTTTAAATTATTTAAATTGGGGTGACTATTTTAATTTTAGGAGATATCAGCCAAAAACATTTAATATAACAAACTGCTGCCAAAAATAACTCAAAACCCACGGCTTGGTGTGTTGGTTGGAGGCAAAAAGTGGTAAGGGGGAGGTTGGCAGTTCAAATTGGCGCCCCCCCAATTTCGGCTTTATACTCTTTAATTATAAATCACACCCTATCCATTTTCGAGAATAGCAGATAGTATGGTGGTGGAGAGGAAGTTTAGCAGAGGAGAGGTCAAGGTTTACACCCCCTCCCACACACTGTTTTGAGCAAACTTTAACTGCTACCCAGGAGAGGAGAAGGTGCCACATGACACTTATTTATTTTTACATACTGTAACATGTGTCAACCGATCATCAATCCAACTCAATGCCAGTTCATGCCACATCATGTTGATGTATCTACCACATGTCAAGATAGGATTGGTCCATGTTGTTGCCACATCATCTTCCTGCCATGTCACCATGCCATATCAGCATGCTGATGTCATCAAGGGTACTGTTATGGTCAACCTTTTCCTGTGAACTTTGATTGAGCATATCTTTTGTGTACGAGCTTCATTTGATGTGAAACAAGTGACATCAGAATCATGGTGACGAGCTCTTCATTCTGAAACAGATTCTGATGAATTCTGAGATGATCATTTTTTTTCCTTTTTGATCAGCCTCTAGTACCTTTTTTAACCCAACTATGACTAAGCATAATTTGAGTGAATGAGCTCCTTTTGGCTCCATTCAAGTTGCGTTGGGTTCAATTTTTCAAGCACTTTGGCATGGCAATGAATTCTAGAGCATATGGAACACTTCAATTTTTAACAAGTATCTACTTGGATCAAAACTAGTTGAAAAAAAACTACAAGATGGAAGAAACTATTCTTCCTCTGGTTGGCTTAGATCATATTCTAGTAAAAAAAAGCAATTACATTAGAAAAAAAACTATCAAAGAAGCTACTTCAAATTGGAAAAGATGTGGTTTAGAAAGGATGAGCTGGTAGACCTAATTGAACGTTAGTGGAACTAAGTACCAAAATGTGTAGGGACACAAAGCTTCATTTTCATAAATAAACTAAAGTACATCAAAAGGAAATTATAGGAGTGGAGCAAGACAGTCTTCAAAAATATCTTTGTTGAAAAAGAAAGACTTGAAGAAGAGTTGTCAGATTTGAATAAAAATGTAATGAAAGAAAAAATGTTCTAGGAAGAGTAAAAGAAGGAAAATAGAATTATGGAAGAATAAAATATGGAATGCACTACCAATCAATCGAATGCAAATACTATTTATGATAAGCAGGGCTTCCAAATGAGCTTAATGAGTATTTATCCATGGACATGAAGAACTATGCACTAAGCTGGGACATGAAAAAGCTAATTTGGAAGATAAATTGTGTGTCGCCAAAAAGTGTATAGTTTGCTTAATATGGGAATAATTGATGATAAATTGGACTTAATGAGGCCTTGATTTGGTGTTGTGAGGTGTCTACACATCCACACTAGGTCTTGAACCCTTGCAAATTGAATTAAATACATTTATTGATGTCTTGCAAGAGTTTTGTAAGGTGTTGTAACACATCTTCACACTTTTCTAGGACCATGATGTTATAATGCACCTAAATAACCTTACCAAGACCTATTTCAAAGTGTTGTAAAGTATTGTAATAAAATTTCACACTTTCCTAGGGTTTTCATCAATATTTACACCTTTCTTATGCTTTAAATGGCCCCTTTATGCACTTACAGGCCTTAATTAAGTGTCTTGTTGAAGAAGAAACTGATAAAAAACATTTAATACATCTTAATCTCTAACATCCACTCAAAATTTCCCAAGTGGACTAAGTCGCCACCTTGGGTGACTTAGTCCCATGTGGCACAAAAATCAAAATTAATTCATATTTCTTTCAATTTTTTATTCTTTATGACCTGAGGTCAGCCTGTGATGAGGTATTTTTGGGAATTAAGGCATAATTGTGTATAAATAAGGGTTTTTCCCCTCATTTTTCCATATCCTAACTCTTATTAATTCATAAATCATCATCATCCATCATTCATTATGTTCTCAAATCAAGCAAGCTAGGGTTTTGTCATTGCAAGTCATCAAGATAGCTTCCTAAGACATTCAAGGGCAGATTCTTCAACTATTGTTGCAGAAATTCAAGATCAAATATCATGGAAAGGTATTAACTCCATTGTTGCATGCTTCATTTCATTCTTTCTTCATTTGGTTTAATTACCTAAAAAGGGGTTTGACCAAGGCAAACCCCCATGCCCTAACAATCAACATTTTTCTCCTTCTATCTTTGTGTGTTTTTAGATTTAGGCACTTTGAAGGTTTGAAGATCATTGAAGATTAGGTTGAAGACTCATTGAATACATCTCTTTGTTGACCTATTCAAAATATCAACAAAAATTCACCTTTAGGCCCGAAAATTAAAGTTTCAGAAGCGGACACCTATGGGAAACCAAAGTGCAAACCTAGGGCTTCTGTTTCCACTTCTGAATTTTCAAAAATTTAGAAGTGGACTAAGTCGCCACTAGTGGTGACTTAGTTCCACTAAACTTTTTTTTCATAATTTTTTGTAGATTTGGATACCCATTTGGCTGAATGGGCTTCAATGTAGTTTTCCATAATTTTTTCAAAAATGGACTAAGTCGCCCCACCTAGCATAAATGTCCTATTAGGCTTAAAAATCAAAATTTCTAGAATTTTAGAGTTGCTTCAAGTCTGCAACACACTTCTAGGTGCATAGCTTTTGTCTTACAACTTTCTATTTGGTTTTATTTGCACTTTTAGGTCATTTAGTTCATGTTTGCATATCACAATGTGTTTTCTAATACTTTTCATTTCTAAAGTTTTGTATCATTAGATCATTTCAATTTCAGATTAGAGCATTAGGACATCTTAATTAGGCATAATACATCTTATTTTCATTAACTTTGAGTGTAAACCATTGCATTTTGGACCCCATCCAATCCCCTTTCTCCTTTTAGGTGAAAATCCCTAAGAGGAGCAAAGCATTGTGAGCGAAAACCAAAATCATTGTTTACAAATTGAAGAGATGATAGGATGACTGAAGATGATAGGACAGAAAAAGATGGATGTTGGGCTCCCAACAATGTTTGAGGGGGGGTATTTCCCTATCTATAGTAGGATAGATACAAAAAACTATAGAATATGGAAGATGGGCTAATAAAAATGTATGGTGAACTGTCTTTTCCTCCCTAAGAGGAAAGGTACAACAAATTATTAATTTTTGTGCCCAAAGCACCATAGTCGGGCTATAGAATGCTAATTTCAAAACACATAAAATAGGCTAGTGATTTCTAGGCCTAATTCACTAAAACTATGCTACATAATGCTAAATTTCATGTTGAAAACAATTGAAATAGACTACATAAACTCAATTTTCAAGTTTGAAGATTCAAATATTTTCGGTCATTTGAAGATACCTTCAATTAAACTAATACCATTATTTCCCATTGAATGTTAAAAGAAGAATAAGATAAAACTAATAATATTATTTCTACAACACCAAAAAACAAAAAAACACATTGTCAATAGTTTTTACAATTTAAGACTAACCCAAATACAACTTAATCATTCATTTTCAGGTCTCAAGATTTGGGACTAAACCAAGTATAAGTTAGTAATGTGTTTCCAAGTCTGATTTTGACACATTTTCGAGGCCAAAATCTTTCATCTAGGCCCTCAAAATTAGCTTTTATTAAAAAAAATCGTGCTTTTAGAAAGTTGTGTCTTTAGTAACTTGGAACTCATGTTTCCAATTTGAATTGTACATTGAAAATTCTTCTTACCTTAGTGTTATAAAGTTTTAAAGAAAAATATAATCTCAAAGGGATATGTATGTGAATTACCAAAAAAGACAAAATAGGAAAAATGTCAAAACTGACAAAAAATAGTAATTTTTGGATTTTTGTTTTCAGTTTTTAGATATAAAGGATTACCGTTCATTGTAGTAGTAGGAATAAATAATAGAAGCATTTAATTTGAAAACAAATTTCAACATTTTGGATCTTATTAATCAATAATGGCTTAATTCTATTGAATGTTTCTTTGGTTGCATCAATTTAAAATATTATCCATACAATATAATTATTTTATTTATTTATAAAAAATGAAATTTGAAACTCAATAAGTAATAATCAATTTTAAAATCAGATTTTTTTCAAAAAAATAAAACTAATTATTATTATTTAAAGTAAATAAGTTTCACGTAGTGGGGAGTACTTGTCTATCTAGTATTACTATAGCAATTGTACTTGTTGGTTAGTCGATAAATTAATTATCAAATATCAATTTAGGAGAAAGCCAAATAATAGTTTAAATAATAGATTATTGCAATTCATATGTATAGTAGCCACACATATTTTTGTATCATAATGTTGATCATGAAAGCTTGCACTTCTCCGAACAACCTTATGGGAAATTCAGTGAATGGGGACCTTGTTTGCACTTCACTAAATAACCTCCAGTATTTTTAAAGAAGTTGGCTCTTCCTTTGTGTTTGGAAAAAAGGAGAAGAAATGCAGGAATAAAACCTAAGGTGATGCACCAAAAGCTTTTAGAACATTTCAAAACCCTTAACAAGTTCCTATTTATGATGAAATGAACAAAAAATGCCACAAAACCTTCATTGTTGGAAGGAGAATGAGCGAATAAGGCCTATGCTAGCAAAAAGCAATCATTCAAATCCTCCCATAGGAAGCACCCATTAAGGTTCTACAGAAACAGGGAACTAGAGCTCAAACAAGATGTCTCGGATCCTTATAGAACTATATTACCCTAACAACATAATATGAAATCCAACATAATTTCAATAGGAAAATGAAAGAGTATCATAACATGGTTCAATTCTTGAGAGTTTAAGTTAGAAGAACATAAAAGCTAATAACTGAGAATCAATTATTAGGACCGTATGTGGAAATAAAGAGACACAAAGCATTCAACATATATGGAATAGAGAATAAAATATAAAATAAAGGCCGCATGTGCACAATCTAATACAAATTTTCTTCTTTTATTGCTTGATTTTGTAGAATAAAAAAAAGCTAAGGTAGGATAACTGTTACCTATTTTTGCTACTAGCCCAAATAGGTGATGTTGTTTATGTTTTACAAGTAAAGAGAAGGTACATTTTTAACTTTGCTATGTTACATTCACATGCATAAAGAAATATCAGAAGACTACAATACTACATTGCCTCATGCAGATGCATATAACATAACATAACATAGGAAAAGTGCACAATCTTTCCAAAATGTAGTCTTTATTGATAATGATAAGTGTATAGTGTCCCTCATAAGCTGAGGGACTGACCATTTTAATGCATATAAAGAAAACACTATACATTTATAGATACAAAATAGAAATGCACATAAAATGAAGGGGGGCTCGTCATTTCCTGAATGACGAATCCCAGTTGCCTTGTCCTGCATTGTCTTCAATCTCTCCCACTTGTCATGCTTCCAATTGACACTCTCCCTACTGCTCCTAGGTTCCCTGCATCTGGAAGAAGAGTGTTGTTAGAGTAATGAAAGGTCACCAATTAAAATATGTACAAAACATCCATAAACATATAATCTTATCTCCATAAGCATTAAAATAGAAAACATACCATAGGTGTCCAGGAAAACAAAATAATTATCAAACACACCTATCATATGCTTTGTTTATCTAACATGTTTGCTCCTTGTGCAGATATAGGACAAATATTTGTTACTATTTTGTTTCAGCTAATTACAACATGTGGAGTAAAATGTGGCTCCCATAAGGGTTGAGCCTAGCATGTTGCCCTCGTGTTTTAGGAGGGATAATAAATTGATCAACTTGATCAAATCAATGATAAACCTATTCTTGATGCATTAAATCAATATGGAATCATACCAGTTGATCAACTTTCATTATCAGATTCAAAAGGTGCAACAAAATAGTGTGAATTATCAAGAAAGTTACTCTTCATCTTTCACAATGAATCAAATAATAGCCTACTTGGAAATCTTACTCTGCTGGATATGTCTTTCAATCTTCTTAAGTGGATCCAAAGTCCATTTTTAATAATTATATGAGTTGAATTTCATTGTCATCATTTTCAAGGAGCTAGTAAGAAGGGATCAAGAACAAGAACAAGGACAACAAGCATTCAAATATGAAGCAATTTGTTCATTCCCAAGAAATAGATTATTTTTGTGATAATATGAAGACAAATGCATCAAGTTCAATTATGGAGATGCATCGAGTTCAATTATGGAGATACATCAAGTTCAATTATGGATAATCACATAATACAAGAGCTATCAAGTCCTATCAGGAGCTATCATGAATTACATGGAGTAGCACAAGGTGGGCAATTGAATGCAAGGCCAAATCCATCATGTCAGTATGGTATCCCAAAGAGAAATGCATCAGAAGGAAAGCACAATGATGTAGATGAAATCCTTCATGATTTGTACATTTGAAATGAAGAGATGCATTATGATTCAAACATGCAACCATTGAAGGATAGTTATAAAATACCCTTAAAGGGTTGTCATATAGACATACAATGTGATATTCAATGATGACAACCAAAAGAGATCTAAAAAAATCTATGCAAAATCAAAAGACAAGATGATTAAGGCGTGATCCTTACAATCAACAAAGGAGTGAGCATTTAAAAGCATTGGGAGGAGTTATCAAAATCATGAGAGTAGAGCCAAAAGGATATATCAAAGAAATAGAGTCATTCAAATAAGCAACTATGATGATCTATTTCTTTGGTTTCTGTAGAAATCCTTATAATCAACAAACAAGGTTTAAAGGAAACAAGAGAATTTCAAATGAAAGATATGTTATAGTGATCGAGTCCAATGCAAAAACAGTAAACAATGCTTATGAAAGAAATTCAAGAGAAGGTGTAAGAACATTTAATTTGTTTTGTACATGTGAAGACAACTATGTGAATCTACATTAAAAGATAGTAAATGCCCATGAGCAAGGCATATTCATCAATGGTTGTCACTTTGCAAGACCAACTCAAGAGATGAAACTCATTTTGAGTCAAGGTCATGATGCCAAGTGAGTATGATAATGACCTTTAAGAGTTGGTAGAGGCAGTCCTAAGTGAATAAAGAGGAAAGCATGGCATTAAGGAGGTAAGCATTCTCAAAATTGAGTCATGATCAATCTGAAAAGGGCAATCCACAATGAATGTATGTTGCAAGACAACAAGGGAGGCCTTTCTTGGTTGGAAAGAGGAACTATCAAGCACTGTCCAAGCACAATCCTCAAGCCATGAAGCTACAAGGAACAATCATTACATTTAAAAGAGGAGCATTTTATGCATAAAAAAGGCATTACAAAGGCTTGTAAATGCCTTGAGACATTACAATCAATTGACAGTCATCAACATGAAGAGGAAAATTTGTTTATCAAAAAGCAATAATTTTGGGAGATAAGTGCTACAAGGAGTAATAAACCATTGGTATGTGTTGTATTCTTTTCAATTACATGTGCATCAAGAAAGAAATTATTGGTCTCCTTTATAGGAAGACAATTTTCAGCATTGTAGTAGTCCTAACATCAAAGTTTGATAGCAAGATCATAAACCTATGACAATATCGTGCAAGTGGCAGTGATGGCAAGTGACATGAATAAATAAGAGTATGATAGAGATGAGAAGAATGATAGTGGTTTCATATAGGTGGAATGATAGGAGGACAGTTTAAGATTTGTGTTTTAAAAGGACAGTGGCTTCAATACATAAGAAAATCATTGAATGCATAAGTGCAATTCATTGAATACTCAAACCATAATGAAATGAACATGCAACAAGATATGATCCTTTAGTTTTGACATATCAATCAATTGAAAACAAAATTATTATGAGCAACCCATGCATATGGGAGCAACCCTTATAAAGTGGGACAATCAAATGAGAGTGTGGCAGTCAAAGGAAGTCAATACTAGGGGCAGTTATAGAAGATGAACAGGTTTTAATAGCAATAGATACTAGTGACCGAACATAGCTTTAGACCTCAACGATAGCAATAGCATTCCTCTGATATAAAAGGCCAAATCCTTTGTCTTAATATAGGAAAATGGTAAGATAGGGGTTTCATGATAGGGTCTTTCAAAATATAGAGTATCATGCAGAGATTTGGAAGGGCTTAAATGACAAGACAGTCACTTTTCCATTTTTGCAGTCATGAGTTTCTTGATAAGTCAATGTTTCAAATTTAGTTTTGTTGTAGAAGGCAGGGTCACTTTCTTGTCATAGTCTCAATGCAATATAAATGAACAAATCATCAAAAAAAAGTAGCATGGTAATGTAATAAGTGAGCATGTCCATAAGCAAGATTATGGACAGTCATATCAAGATAGCAAGTGCAACCAAGCATGATTTAGAAACATTTTGGATGGTTTCTCAGTTTCGTTCTACAGGCTTGCAATCTTTACTACATTCATTCTTGTCCAAAATGAGATACAAAGAAGCATATAAACCCTCAGAATTAGAGCCCAGAAGTCCAAGTGAAAAGCATTTTTATAATATCAGTGCCAGGAGAATCAAAAGAGATAAACTATGATTTCAAAGGCATCTTTACAGGCCATGAGAAAGAAAAAATTTCCTTTCATTTTCTACAAATAAATGATGACCCAAAATAGCCATGATTCAAAAGCAAACAAACCCTCGAGCTTTCTTTTCACAAAGGCAAAAACCCATCTGGGTTTTGTTTAGAAGTCACAAATACATAATGGCAGAGGATTTCTTGAAGAGTTAACAATAACAAATTTGAATAGTTAACAATAACAAATTTGAATAGTTGTCTTGACATTGACTACACAAGAGCAATCAGAGCTTTGTAAGAAATCTTCTACACCCTATTTTGTCCACTAATATTGCTACTATTTCTACTGATGATAATCCCCTTTAAGAGGTTGTCAGAAATTCACTTTTATAAGACAAGGGAAGCATACAAGTACCGAGCACTCTTTGTCACCAAAGATAAAACTCTAACAAATGTCATCACAAGACAACCTCAAAATTTGATAAAAAATTAGATCTGGTATGATAATAAAAATCAAGTTGCTTCAATAATGGCGATGGATGCAACAACTTGATGAACTGGATGCCACAAAGGCTTCCTATAGACCTCTTGTCAAAAGGAAGCTACAAGTTGTAAATGCTTGACTAAATCTGATTTGATCTACTACAAGTAGTAATGGTGTCATAAAAAAGGAAGTTGAACCTTGAAGCTATGAAGGAGAAAAAAAACTTGCCACCTGGTAGCGTGCACAAAGATATGATTGTCGATAGTGAAGAAAACCCACCTGAAAAAAGACGAGTGACGTGGCATGTTGGTGAGTGTCCTTCAAAAATGCAGAGAGAGGTCTATGGAAAATCCCCACAAGGTGGCCACGTGTCCTGCTTCGGGTCCAAAAAGAAAGTGATATTTTAAAAGGTTCTGTAGCCACTATGTGGCACCATTATGCACCTTTTGGCCAAAATTAATGTGAGACCTCCAAAAATATGCACCAATGCAACACGTGGTGAGAAGAATACAAAATTCGAAAAGATAAAAATCATCAAGGCCGAAAGCATAAAGCGAACAAAAATAAACATACTTAAGAGTAAAAAATGCTCTACATTTTTTGGTGACTTACGTGGGACCTTTTCCTATGGAGGCATGAACCCAAAGAAATAAAACAACATGAAAAAGATAAAATAAATTTGTGATCCCTTAAAGTTTGAGGAATGCAAAATGAAGATACTTCCAGTATTCGTCAAAAGGTGGAGCTAATGAGTGCAACATCTTGGAAGCCTAATCTAGGTCGATTATCTCCTTGAAGGAGACTCCTCCCCATTTTGCTTGTGTCACTCTGATATGGAAGTAGAGCCAAACCAAGAGAAGAAGTAGCTTTTCAATCTCTTCTATCGCAAGTGGCACGCTCAACTTTTGGAGTTCTGACTGGTCCTATTGCTTAGCTTCTAAAGCTTTCCTGAGATGTTCCTAAATAAATATTGCTCCATCAAGAAAAAATGGAGAGGGTAAACCAAATTGGATCAAAGCTTTTAAATCCTCTCTCATTTCGTCGACCTTCTTAGTCAATACTAGCTAACAGTTCTTGCTCCTTTAGGTGTCCTGGTTGCACGTGATGAACTCATTTTCCATCCTAGCAGTTGCTCTTTGGTCTAAAATCCCAATACTCACTAGAGTCTCCTCAGTCACCTTATACAACTTGATTATTAAATTACCTAACTCAGGAGAATATGGGGCAATTATACTCAAGATTTGGTTGACTGTTGGGCCAACTTTCATGTTCAAATCCTTTGTGTCTACTAAAAACCTTAGAACTTGCTTGAAGGCCATTTTTGTAACCTTAATTCTTTCCCAATGAGAGGAAAGAAATCCTTGTAGTACTGGGAGGAGTTTGGACCTTCGTGCCATAGTCAATTCATGCTAGAATTGAGACTCCTTAACCCTTATTTCCTCCTTTAATTGGTTAATCTTTGTCTGAGCCCTTTGAAGCTCAACCATCGCTTGAGATTGGGCACTAGCCAGATCTCCTTACATCTCATTCTTTTCCTTTTCAAATTGCTCACTTAGTTGCATAATTTGGTCTGTAGTTTTAGACCATTTACCTTGCATTTCTTGCAGCTTTTTATGAAATTCTTCACATCTGCTATCCTGTTGGCCCAATATGTCAGAAAACTCTCTTTGCTTCTATTGTCATTCTTCTACAACATTCTACATTTGTGCCTTTAATTCTTCTATTTCTTTATGCTTGATCTCGACTTCATGTGTCATTTTTTCCAGTTTAGTAAAAAGTCAATCCTTTTTGGTCTGAGTGGCTTGAAGTGATATAGTCGCTTCTTCTTGCAAATTTTTTTCCTACCTTAAGTGAACAATCTCCACATCCTTTCCTTTCATCTCTGGCTAGTTCCTATCAACCATGGATTTTACATTTACCAACTCTTCTTCTCACTTCTTCAATTTCTTCTCTAGCTTTTTGTAATTAGCATATACCACCTTCTAAGTGGCCTATACTATCATGGGAAAGCACCTCACTCAAGTTTAGGCCCATGGTCTAGATCTCATATTCTTTATACAACATCTCTCCTTTTGGCTTGGAGACTAGTGGCTTCATAGCTGAAATCATCAAGCATCTTCACTCTTCATCGAAACATGTCTCCAACTTTGAGGTGGCCGGAACCACTGAGGCCTTTGTCACTTCTATTTCCTCTCCCTTCGAGCCCGCCTAGTTAACTCTATTTGGGTTCGGAGGTTATGTGATGACTCAATACTTTGTGTGGCGATGGGGACACTAGCAAGGAAACCATAAAGGGTGGTGTGGGGGTGCTTCTGGTTGCTTGATCTTGGGGAGAGGCAAAGGGAAAATCTATTGGTGAGAACGGCGGGATGCCTCGCAAATATTATGTGGAGTGTGGAGTACTTATTGGGGTAAGGGGAACAGTGGTTGAAAATAGAGGTATAGGCATGGAAGCATTTAAAGGTGATGAAACTATAACATGGGTGGCTCTGAAAACAAAACCTAAACCTTAGACAAAGAAATTAAAATGTCTACAGTAGTTGCATCAAAAGATGCACATTCTACATGCAGGGCTTTGACAAGAGGCTCATCAGCAAACACAAAATGAGGTGTGTCAAGGATGAGCAGGCCAGAACTGACTGATGGAGGGTTCTACTCCATGGATGGGGGCCTCTAGATATTAATGAAGTAGTGGAAGAAAGAACAATGAGTGTAAAGCTTACCTGAACTGTAGGGGCTAAAGATACTTGCAGGGTGAAATTCACTCTTCCTCTTCCTTGTCGGAAGGTCCTTGTCTACCCAAATCTTGGATTCTCCTCCTCTTTGCAAAGGGTGTGCTTATTGCTCCAGACCCTTCAACTACTAACCTCCACGAACCTTGGGTTCCCCAAACTGCTAAAGAATTCCTCACAAGTCACTAGGTCCATTTTCCTCTTGTCAAAATACTGGTGGAAGAAGAGACCTATGACTCCTTTTGTCACAATACTTATTTTTCCTTCCCCTTTCCTACTTTGGCCACACAAGGTGGTGAGTCAAAACCTTAGACATATTTTTGTTCGAGGTCCTGATCAAACCCTTGATCAAAATTGGACTAGGCCTCTTTATCATAAATATATTCAAAATCTTCGCTTGTGGGGATAGCTTTGCACAAGGGGCCTACTTTCTTGATATCCTACCGATATCTCTAGAAATCAACCACTTTTCTTTCAAACCACCCCTTCTTCCTTAGCTGTTGTTTGAAGGACTTGTTCATTAGAATGCCTAGGTTGAATTGTTCCATGACTTGGTATAAAATGAGCCACTGGGACCACAGAAATGGTATAGTGTCCAAGTCAACATAGGTGTCTTTGTTTCCTTTAGTTGGATTTTGTCTTTCTTCCAAATATGGCTGCAACTCATGTCGAAAATACAAGCGCCCTTCTAGATTATACTTCCATTTGTTGCAGATAATCTTGAGGCCAAGATAGGCTGATTTGTTGGTCAATATATGTTTCTCTTCTCTTTTCACCAATGTCACTTTTCTCTTTCCAATGGTGAGAGGGACATGGCATGAAGCTTTGTCTTTTTTCTTCTTGGCACTATAGTCCTAATATGCAATTGATAATTGATGATATATTTCTAGGGCCATTGTCTTCGTTGTTACAAATCTCAAAAGTTGAAAAGGCTCTCCTATAAACCCATGGCATCTAATGAGTGCATATGAGAGTGTGGGTTCTACCTCATGCACGAAAGATAGTAATGCCACATGAAGTGTGATGACATCAACATTGATAAAGCAATCAAACCAGGAATAAGATGATCCTTTCAAAGATAAGTAAAACTATGAAAATAAGTAGATGATCTCTAATGAGAGCCAAAAGAAGGTGTGAAAGAGTAGAGGATCCAAATAAAAATGAGTTATGGTAATTCTCGAGTAGGCTACCATGGAAAGATAAAGAAATTGTTCAATTCTTAAGATCTCTAATAAAATAATTTTGGAAGAATAACACAAGGTTCTCTCCCAATCAAAGATATGTTTTAAGAAGGAGAATTGGTAGTCAAATCCATGAGCCACGTCCAAAACATTTTTTGGATACCACTCAAACCCAATATTTTTCTAATTTTTTAGAGGTGTATCCTCAAGTTAAAATTTATCGAAGGATTTTTCAAATGCTAAATCCTTTTTATGTCAAAATAGATCATAGAGGCACTACTTGTTGTTGTAGAGTACATATTGAGTTTTCTAACCATTATGATGTTTATCAACGTATATGTGTAGATATGCATACTAACAATGTTTTGCAAAAATGTAACATAAGGCCTCCACCTAAATCTTAAAGGGATTTCTTATCTACCATTTTATGTGAAAGAGTGGAAGGTCAATTTTTTTATAGGAAATCATGTTTGGATGGTACATGTGTTCATTGTGCTGGATTGCAACATTTTCCAATTTTATAACACATGGATGGTACACATGCAGTTGGAAACAAAATTGTGCAATTTTTAAAATATAAGACAGTGGCCTACAATCTAAAAGATGGGAAAGAAGCAAAAAAGTATGAATTGGTCAGTGATAAGATTCCAATGTACCAATTCATGGGAATTTTTGTGATCATGTGGTCTATGAGTATGCGAGGCATACACATAGAGCTTGGTGGTTGGACTCGTAGTTCAAATTATACAAGGACACGTTTCCACTTCATAGCATCCTTTCAGTTGTCGATTTTGTAGAGAAATACACACTATAGCCACAAGATGAGGTACAATCACAATACTACAACTCCAAATACGTTGCTATATTTGTGCATATGGCATTCATTCATGCAGCTAATAGTACAAAGGATAACAAGAAGGTATTGAGGGAGCATCACTTTTACAGATCAATGATGATCACACACATTCTATAGAGTTCATGTAAGGTTGATTTTAGATTTTCTACATTGATTTGGATAGCAATGGCATATCATTCAACTAGCATATCATATGGTTAGAGAATTGTACATCACAATTCAAGAACTCTAGAAATTTTTATTGGTTGAGGAGGATGTATAGTATTAGTGGTGTTCAACATATGTGGAATTTCTCAGAGGCTAGGCATGGAAAGGGAGAGCATGATGGTGCATGAGCATATGTAGAGCCTTAACATGAGAAGAGTTAAAGTACAAAGATAGTCCAAATTTGATAGATGCAAAGTCAATTTTCCACTAGTGTAATCATACTCTGGGTCCAGGTAATGAAGGTAACTCTTTAGTTCATAGATTTTTTTGGTTGGTAGATGATAGTAACATTGAAAAATATGAGGATTGTTGTACACTAACAGGATCGAGTGAGCTACACTCTTTTAGAAGCTCCAATGTAGGTTCATGGACTATCCATATGCAGAAGATGGCATGATTTTGTTCTTCGTGTACACTTCAATAATGGAATTACTGTGACTCAAAAGAGTGTGTTGATGATTGGTCATCGAGAAGTCTAACCCTAGTTGACATGTATCATCTCTTGATGGATCTACAAATCACAAAGATGCAATCATCCATTGACTTTGATTGTGCATCAGATCTATTAGAACCAAGTAATATATCTTCTTGCATAGTTAATACAAAATTCCTAGTTTTATCTTTGCAGATTTATTGTAATCTTCATTAAATACATCTAACTAGATGAGCATATCAATGCAAGGCATGTTTATATAGTGATTGTAGATGAAGAAAATGAAAAGGGAACAAATTATAACTTGTCATTGTATCGAGGCCAAAAATAAATTAGAGACCCTAGTTTTAGATGGAGAAAACATAGAATATCCTATAGGTTCAGTGATTGTTATCGGAACATGGCTTAAAAGGTACCGAGTTAAGAATGCTCTAGTTTGGTTGTTTGAGGACTTCGACAAGCATCAAAAGATTCTTCACTACTCCAACCTTCTCATAGTAGCCAATGTTCATTTGATCAAATATCGAGGTAGACCTACAAACAAGAAATTTTGGAAGGTACGTGAGTCTGACCATGAGGCAATACTTGACACAATAAAGAGTAGAGTAGACCCGGATGGTTTGTTGGATTGATTTGTAATTATGTACATTGAATTTGTAAATTCACGCTAAATTGATATATTATAAAGTTAAGTATGCACATATATTATAAAGTTTCAATTTTTTAAATCCCATTATTTCCTAGTTTTTAATATGACTTCATATTTGTATAATAGACTAAGCCTCAAAGAAATGTGGTCTCATACTGATGGAATGCCATGACAAGCCATATCCATTCCATCACCATGAGACCACATTTCCTTGAGGCATTTTTATAAATAGTTCACTACCTTGTCTATGCTACCACATTTTTCATACATGTCTACCAAAGCATTTTATCTTGCTACTTTGGCTAAAAGCCTAAAATAGGTGCTTTCAAACAAGCTATATATTTTTGTAGCTTATATTCATATCGCTAATTACATTGCATTGCACATATTTCAAACTCAAAGCAATACTTCACATTGCATAACTAATAAGTAGTAGCTACCAATTGCATTTGGTTGTGAAAAATAGATTTTGTAGTTTATATTCATATCACTAATTACATTGCATTGCACATATTTCAAACTCAAAGAATTACTTCACATTGTATAAATAATTAGTAGGAGTAGTTGCCAATTGCATTTGGTTGTAAAAAATAGATTTTTGTAGTTGATAATCATATCACTGATTACATTGTATTGCACATCTTTCAAACTCAAAACATTACTTCACATTGCATAACTAATAACTAGCAGCAACTGCCAGTTGCATTTGGTTGAAAAATGGTTTGGCAGACATGTATGAAAAATGTGGTAGCATAGACAAGATAATGAATTGTTTAAAAAAATGCCTCAAAGAAATGTGGTCTCATGGTGATGGAATGCCATGACAATGTCTATGGATTGCCATGGCATTTTGTCACCATGAGATCACATTTCTTTAAGGAATTTTTCCAAATGTTTCCCTACCTTCTTTATGCTACCACATTTTTCATACATGTCTACCAAATCATTTTATCTTGTTGCTATGGCTAAAATCCTAAAATAGGTACTTTCGAACAAGCTATAGATTTTTGTATTAGTCTACATGCATAGGCACACAATATACCTTAGGATATCTCATGATAGGTATCATGATCTTATAAAATTAAGGCATAGAAACACCCCGAGTTGTATGTAATGACCCATTCAGAAAAAATAACAAGACATTTGATGGATTCACAGGAAGTTTTGAATAGATTGTGGGGTAATACAAGAAGGATGTACTGTAGGTATCATCATTTCCTACCACTGAAGTATACACGCAATGTTTTAAAAACAAGAAGTAAAAGTTAAAGCAATATTTTCTTTATTATTTGCAATGCCCAATCCTATGTTAAAGATTGATAACCTCGACATTTATGATAGATTTCTTCTATATTGGAAACAAGTTTAATGTCTTTTCCAATGGAAATTAATTCACTTGAAAGACATGACTCACCGAGTACATAGAATAGATTGGTTGGTTGAGAAATTTTTTTTATAGGATATGTGACTGCTTGATAGGCATACATGAAGATTACAGAAACATAGACACAACATGAGAATCACTAGACAATTACCTCTTTAGAATCATGGTCTAAAAATGACCTGCATATAAAAGAATGGAAGGACGAAGAGGCTTAGCCAAGGCATCAAGAAATGAACCAAAACCTCTACTGTCCACCGCAAGAAATTTTTACACTAATCTCTCTACTTATGACTAAATGAGATATTCGAAAGGGTAATGTTTATTCGTTAGAATAATTTTTCACTCGCACTGTCATCACATTTAAATCATCTATCACATTATAATGTGTGGGATGAAAAGTAGCCAATGAGACAAAGGGCTTGCAAGGAAGAGTGGCCTCTTCATGCCATGATTACAGGCAGCCATCAAGTATCTAGCATGTGATCATTCCTGAGGATGTCAATAATTTGGAAGATAGAAAAATAATGGGGCCATAGAATGAAATAAATATCCTTAAGATACAAAGCATGAGGCTCATTGATGGTATCGGTTACCACTTAAGGGTTCAAACTATATAATCAACTCAGTTTGGAAAACAAATAATCAAGTCATTTTTCTATAGACATCCTCCCATGAGAGTTAAATAGCCAAAAGTATGGAGATAGTAGCAACAGATTTTTAAAACTAATGAAAGTAGAAATAGTTGGGTCATTAATTACAGGAGTAGAAGTTGATAGGTCATGGGTGAAGAATTTATTTTTAGCAAAACTAAAAGGCTCAGATGGTATCAACAAATAACTAATTATCAGGCACACCCTTCTTAAATGAATATCAAGGGAGTAACACATATACCCATACCTACAATATGCGGTTGAGCTATGCTGGAGGTCAAATTCATGATGAGAGGAATTGATCTTCAAGACTTGAATTGGAAACCTTCAAGACCCTATTTGCATATCTATTGAACCGAGTAATGAAAATTCAAGTCTCCAACCTAATAAGTCTATGCTTTCCATCGTGCTCTCTCTCCCAATACTAAAAGTAAACTCTCAAATGGGATAAGAACATCTTGGTATCATTCATTGACGATTATCTCTTTCAGAGATAAAAATCCCTCTCCATGCTTTCACAGAGGTTCCTAGAAAAATGAATGTGTAAATCAGATTGTTCTCTTGAAGAACTTGCATACCCCCTAATGCACTGTAGTGTTTTTCTCCACTCCAAAGCCAAAAGTATTTATAGGAAGGAGGAAAAGTAATGGCTGCACAAGAATTCCAACCATCTCAACCAATCGGTTAAATTTTTTTTATTAATTCATTAGCTAAAAGCATTTCATTTAAAATCTCAATTTGGGTGAATATGAAATATTTACAAAATAATATAATAGGCACTCAATTTCCACATGAATAGTAAAGCCATTTACCATTTATTTATTTACTCATTATAAGTAATTACATAATTCCATCCTTATAACATTTAATTTATTTACCTTATTATTTATTATTTATTAATTTTAATGTATTATAAATTTATTTTATTATTAACTATTATTATTATATACATTTATATAGATTTATTTATTTATCAAATTATACCTTCCATTTAATAGTTTATTTTAATGCATAAAACAACAAATGACATCTATCAAATAATTTACATTAAATAAAAATAAATGCCAAAATGATTACTTGTCCACTATCTAGAGTCAAAAAGCAAGACTTCACGCAACACTGATTGACAAGGAAAAAATTCAAGCAATACTGATTGACCACTAACAATACTAAGAAATAGATAGGATGCCAAATCAGATACCCATCCTCTTTGAGGATGATGGCTAGGGTAGGGGACCAATTGTTATCACCGATCAACTTATCCCATTGGGTTTCAAGCACGCTCAAACCTACCAAATCAGGTGGAGTCAATGCTTAGTACCTGCAACCTACAACACACAAAATGGTAGTGCATATACATATCCATATAAACAGTCATATCATGAAAGGGAATTGTAGTGTCGCAGGGTACTCACACGTGAGTAATGCGACACTATCTATTTCACCCAAACACATCAGTCAGAACAACACCTAGCAATTGAATCAACTCATAAACAATCAACTACATCAAAATAAGATCAATCATATGATGTTGATTAGTCCTCATAATATACAACATCAACTGCTTAAAAAAATTAACACATACCTATAAATATCCCTATTATTTTACCTTCATCTCCGAGTTCCAAAGCCAAACTACCTACACATGCATGGTGATAATGGAGGGGCACTACATCCTTCCCCCCTAAAACTTGACTTACTCCTAGAAGTCACAAACTAGGGTGGAAACATAGCATATTAGTACCAACATCAAAGCTGATTCATTACATCAAAATGCTACACTTCCATAAAACACAACATAATTATGCACATATTTTTTGTTAAATATCCATCATTTACAGATAAGACATTCCACCTTATTCATTATACAACACTAAATCTCATAACATATTCAACACAAGATCATGATTTTACACCTTTTTAGAAGCACGAAAACAAAGTTTATCATTTCTTAAGTACTTTACTCATGATTTATCATACATTCTTCACATACACACACAAATTCACATCACTGAAATCACATCACAAGGCTACACAAGGGTCCATAATGCATCTCAGATAGAAAGAATATTGGTGCATTGCGCACTACACCGTGGGTCCTATCCTTTTCATTGGTCCTTTGCACCATTGGACAAACACCACTAACGAACAAATCTCAGGTTGTTAAGCGAGGATGACAAAAAGGGAGGAAACATACTCTCAAGAATGCAAGCAACTAGGACAACATAATCAGCTCATATGAAACCAAAGTGCCCAGTGTTAGAAACTTAGGTTCTGATACCAGGTGTAACGCCTTGCCAAGGAACCCCATAGGACAACACTAAACTAGGTCAAAATAACAAAACATTTTTTTAAAAGCAATAATAGAATGCATAACATATCATAACTAAATAATCTAGTCCTAGGTCCTCTAAGGTTCCTCAACTGCGCTACTCACAAACTAATAATCAAGATAACTAGAGAATTTCAAAAGATACACGAAAGGTTCATTTTAAAGCATTACATTAAATGATTCTACATTACTTACTTTCATAACATGTCAACTGATAATCATCATTGAATAAAAACATTTCTAGCCAACTAACATATGCAAGATACATCATTTTACAATATCCATTACAAGAAGGGTACACCAATATTTGTTACATCATTACAAATGTTACATCAGTGCTTCCCAAAGTACAGATGGGAAGAATACATCATATTACAATATGAGATACAACTGAAAATACATATAGATAAAGGTTGTCCTCACGAATCATAACAGAATCTAGAACTGGGGTCCACAACATCAGGAAGAATCTCCATGCACATGAACATGCAACAAGAATAAATAATGGAGGAAAAATCACGAACCTTCTAACCATGTGGAACCCTAAGTCCCACCCCCCATGCTAGGAGATAATATAAGGTCCCACATTATATAGACAATCAAGAAGATAACAGGCTAACATAAACAAGGGCTAAACATGACTTCAACACAACACTATAAACAATACAAACATCGCATAAAACACTTACATCACTTCCAGAGGCATTCACACAGAAGGAGAAAACACAAGTAGGGAATGCTAGACTGCAATAGGGAGGAGTGTCATCACATAGCTTGATATGGGTTATCTTGGCAGATCTTCCTAGGCCCTGACTCCCATCCTGGGTTATCTTGGCAAACTCTACCGATCCCCGACCCCCATACAAACTCATGCGAAATCATAATACCTTACATAAGGATAAGGCATTTGATCTTGCCATTCCAGGCCTTCCCACCTCATCTCAATTCTAAATGAGAACTTGAGCCATGAGTGAGGAATACCATTATCTTGATTAGTGTGAAATCTATCCATCCCCCTAATTCATTATTTAGGTTATCGTTGTATTAAGAAACTCTTCAATGGGTTATCCTGGACACCACTTTGGGTTTTGGCCCCCCATTGAGAGCCACTCCCCCTACTTGCAACTAGTACACCCTACACATCAAGCAAGGAATTTACCATCTTGCATACATAACATAGTTCACATGAATCCATACACACTGTAATGAATCTCCCATCTTGCACGCTTAACATAATCACAAGAATCAATACACAGTGCAAGGCATTGACCTTCTTGCACACTATCACAATCAGAAGAATCAATACATGATGTAAGGCATTGACCTTCTTGCACACAACACAAAATATTGCCAAACCACTTCCAAATTGAAACCATCAAAAGAACCATACATACAAAAATACTCCCTCCCAAGCCTCTAGAAGCCAACCATAACAACTTGCACAAAAGACTCCCACTTTAAACAATTACTAAAATCACCCCAATTTCCACTTAATCAAACGCATTACTCGATACAAGCAATCAATCAAACAATGCAACCATGAAATAGAAATTATTTTCTCATTTCATATTTCTCATTAACTTAATAGGCCATGATGTACAAAATAATTCGTAAACAACTATAATAACAATTATTCTAAATAACTAATTACACAATGATTTTACAATTGGATTATTGAATAATTATGGAAGTACCTACCTTGCACTTATTAACTAGTTAACAAAGGGAAACCAAATCCTTTATCATCTAATATAAACATTTAAACCTAACATAATTGCAATTCTAAATTTATATGTACCCTTTAGCAATGGTTGGTACTTATTTTGTAATTCCCTAACTTAATAATAATTAAAGGAATTATTTAATAATATCCTTCACGTGATATCCTAGTAAGAAAGTCAACAACTCTATTATACTAAAGAGAAGTACCCCATACTAAACCCTAAATTATCAATATCATAATAGCTTATAGAAATTAATTGTAATATGTATTCTGAATTAAAGTTAATCAATTCTAAGGAAAATAACTTGATAAATTTCTCGTTCAATACTAGATACTTCTAATCAAACTATTAATCTTAAGTTAAACAATATAACCTATCAATTAAACAATTATCAAGAAATACGTCTCTCAATTTGGATTTCATTCCACTAATGTATTTTATAATTTGCATGTAAATTTTACTACTAGTGAAATAAAAATACTAGTTATTAACAAATACAATACTTGTATGTTGATTACAACCTTCAATAAACAAAAATTATATTTTGATAATAAATTTTAGATATTGATTTATAAGACTATACTTTATTTAGAATATTGTCGTTAACCCGAACCTTCAATGACAACTCTAGTTTACCTAATTAGGATAGTATGTGAAGTATTATTCAATCAATAAGTATTGTTCCATTAAATAAAATTAAACATATATTCAATCCTATATATATAGACATATTTAAATATACCCTATTTCCCTAGATGGGAAAGGGATTTGCCAAGGTTGACGGCTAGAAATCATTTTGAAATTATTTAAAACCACTGACTTAAGAATAAATAGAAACTCATATCAGACGATTACAAGAGTTTATTGAGAGAGAGAAAGGTTTGTTAGGAAGCAACTTAGAAGGTTCATCATAGGCTATTGACTGATAATCAACCCTTGCGAATATGAAAACTGCTAGAATGATAAGACAAGGGATGCTTAAGGATATGCATTTTAAGGTACATATAATTATAGGTAATTATGTGTACAGATTCTTAGAAAATCTAGCACAACGTAATCTATTATAGTATTGTAGATTTAAGAATGCAACCAAGCATACATTCCCACTTAGAGTATTAAGAGAAATTACATCTTTTTAGGTCTTGCCATTTGGATCTTCCAAAAAGATGCTAACTTGCAGTTCATGCAAAAAGGATGTAATTTACACACTCTTTCCAAATTTAGACCTATAATACCTAGGCTATGACACCTAGCAACAAGGACTTAAACCAATTTCCTTAAAGGTGACAACATTCATTGGGTTTCTTATTAAGTCATTATCTTCTCAATTCAACTTTCATCCATACTTAGAAAACAATATCTATGGTAATACTTGCAATCCAAGGAATAGTTTTCATGCATGTTTTAGAACTTCCTTCATTGATTTATATCTATGTATATACCATAACTTCCCAAAGCTATAGATTAATCCTCTCCTCCATAACCTTTGCATGGTTAGAATGTGTTACTCAAATAGTCTACATGCATAGACACATAATATAACTAAGGATAGCTCATGATAGGTATCATGATCTTATAAAATTAAGGCATAGAAACACCCCGAGTCCTATGTAATGACCCATTCAGAAAAACTAGCAAGACCTTTGATGGATTCATAGGAAGTTTTGAATAGCCTATGGGGTAATACAAGAAGGATGTACTGTAGGTATCATCATTTCTTGCCACTGAAGTATACACACAATGTTTTAAAAACAAGAAGTAAAAGTTAAAGCATTATTTTCTTTATTGTTTGCAATGCCCAATCCTATGTTAAAGATTGATAACCTTGACATTTATGATAGATTACTTCTATATTGGAAATAAGTTTAATGTCTTTTTCAAGGGGAATTAATTCACCTGAAATACATGACTCACTGAGTACACAGAATAAATTGGTTGGTTGAGAAATTTTTTTTATAGGATATGTGAATGCTTAATAGGCATACACAAAGATTATGGAAACATAGATGCAGCATGAGAATCACTAGACAAGTACCTCTTTAGAATCATGGTCTAAACATGAGCTGCATATAAAAGAATGGAAGGATGAGAGGAAGCATTCTCTTGGTTTCACCATCATAGGGTATCGACCTTTGGATGAAAAGGCTTAGCCAAGGCATCAAGCAATGAACCAAAACCTCTGCTGTCAACCTTTAATTAAGAGGCCTCAAATGGAGTGAGTTAGAGTTTATAAGGCCGACATGCACTATTCCACCTCTAAATTCCACCACAAGAAATTTTAGGGAAATGGATTTGGTGGGTGTAAGGCCGAACACCTCAACTTCTTCCACTAATCTCTCTACTTGTGACTAAATGAGAGATTCGAAAGGGTAATATTTATTCATTAGTGTGTGGTTGAAATTAAGTGTATCAAATGTAGATTAAAAACAAATCAAACACACCAATAAGACATTATATTGAAGAAAAATAATTAAAAACTAAAGCAAACTCTTAATAACAATAGTTTCTTCAATGACGTCCCATTGTCCTCTATCTCCAGTGTTTTTGTCGATTCCAGCTTGCTCTCAGATCCTGTGCTAGGCTCAACAAATAGTATTCCTAGAGAACAAGATTAAAGATGAACGCATGCTATACTAAGATATGATTAACATGCTTAAACTAAACATGATTACTAGAATGTAAAATTATGCAATTATGAATGCTAAAGCTGATAATGACAATGCTAAAATGCTAATTGTCTGTCTCTGATGCATGTGTGTGTAACCAATGCTTGGATTCGCGGGGGTATTTATAGAGTTTTTGAAATATTTTGATTGGCCGTTGTGATCAATGGTTGAAATCAAGCTTGTCAAGATGAATTGTGAGAGATTTTGGAAGTTGAGAGAAAGATGGAAGGTTGAGAGAATAATGGAAGATGTTTCCTTCCTACAAAACCTTTCACTCAAAAATAGAGGCAACTTGCCATTTGTCATCTTTACTTATGAGTTGGTTTTGTAGTTGAAGATAATTCCCATAATTAAATAAATAAATTTATTTAATTACATTTGACAATGAATTTAGAAGTTTTCATAATTAAATAATTAATATTTAATTATGTGTGAGAGATGAAAATGGAAGGTAATTAGATATTAAAAATATTTAATTATGTGTGGAGTGAGAAAAGGTGTTAAATTAAATATTTGTAATATCTAATTTAACTATGAGATGAAGAAGGTGTTTGGAGGAATTTTCCATTATTTGAATTTAAACATTCAAATTATGAATAATATGATAATTAATTTAAACAAATTATAAAATTTATTTAATTTAATTAAGAGGAATATGGAAGGTGGTAATAATTAAATAAATTTATTTATTTAATTAAGGTAGAAGAATTATAAAAGTGAACGATATAAATAAATAATTAAATTTATTTATATGTAGATGACTTTAGAAGATTAATTAAATAATTCATATTTAATTAATTAACAAGCTTGATCAACTATGACCATTTTTAGATGTATACTTTTTCCCCTCTTTGAAGTGATGTGTGAAACACACTGCTTCAAAGAAAATATTACTGCCTTTGAAATTTGTTGTGTTTGATTTTTCCCCTGGTTGGAAAAATTTTAACTGATATGCCCCTAATTTGAACTTGATATGTTTCTGATTGAGAAATGCGGTTGATATTGATGATGCCCCCTCAGGAGGTAAATCACTAATGATGAGAAAAGTGTTGAGTTGATGATGAAATTCAGATGATGAGAGGGATGTAGTGATTTAGCTCCTGATAATTGATTAAAAGATGCCCCAATTTGAAAAATAAGGTCATAGTTTGAGAAAAGGAGAAAAATAAAAATAAAATGCCACAAAAACCCACCTTGTTTGACCTTTAAAAGGTAAAAGGGGTAAAAAGGGAAAGTCATTTTCACCTTTTGACTATAGTGATTTTTCTGCTTTGACGTTGACTTGGCGAGATGGAAATTCCATATCATAGACATAGATTTGAGCGGGCCTACCAGTACTAGAGACCAGCTGCGTATGGACCACTGGTGAGTCAATTCAACCCTCTTTGATTTAAAAATTTATGATTTTAACTGAATTTTTATGAATTTTAGTGTGGACTTAGGTTTGAACATTCTGTTTTAGCGCATAGAGTAGGAGTTTTAGCGCTTGCAATGTTTCTTTTAGCGCATACAGGGTGTAGAATAGTGCTTTCATTTTAGCACATTCGATAGGTGAAATAGTGCATATAGGATGCCTGTAGGAAATTGGGACTGTAGTGCATATAGGAAATAGAATAGCGCATATAGGGTTTTAGCGCACAGAGGAAATGAATTGGCGCTTTGAGGACACAGAATGACGCATAGGGGGATTGAGTGCATCGGGGGGAAACTTCAGTGCATTTGAGGTTTTAGCACATCGAGGCCACAGATTAGCGCATCCAAGAAGTTTAGGCTGAATGCACTGTTTGATGAAAATGATGAAAGAATGATGATGTATATTGTGTCTTTTGTCAATAGATAGATAAATTGTCTTGTCATCATGTTGATAGGGATAGAAATGAGAGAAAACCTGATGATGAATTGATAACTTTGCTTCCTGAAAATAAGAAAACAAAGAGTAGATAGTTGATAACTTTGTTTCCATTGAATGAAAAACAAAGAGTAGAATGATTGATGGATTGTGTGATTTGCTGATAACTTTGCTTTAGAAAACAAAGAGTAGATGATTGATATGATTTCTGATAAATTTTCTTTCTGTGATAGAAAACAAATAGTAGATGATGTATTTGAAAACATATGTGCATTCGTGTCTAAAGTACAAATAGGAAGATGATTTGATTGTTGATAAATTTTCTTTAATGAAAAAGAAAACAAATAGTAAATGATGATAGAGTAGATTGATTTGATATTCAAATAGATTGATTTAGCATTGATTTCATGATATGAGTCACTTAGATAGAACACTTGATATGGTTCACTTGATATGAGTCACTGATATGGGTCACTTTATATGGGTCACTTGATATGGTTCACTAATATGGTTCACTGATATGGGTCACTTGATATGGTTCATTGATATGGGTCACTTGATATGGTTCACCGATATGGGTCACTGATATGGTTCACTGATATGGGTCACTAATATGGGTCACTTGATATGAGTCACTTGATATGGTTCACTAATATAGTTCACTAATATGGGTCACTTATTATGGTTCATTGATATGGATCACTTGATATGAGTCACTTGATATGGTTCACTGATATGGGTGACTTGATATGAGTCACTTGATATGGTTCACTGATAGATTGATAGATATGATTCTGATTGATTTGTATGATGTGAATTAGATTGATCATGTTGATATGAGTCTAATTGATTGTCCTTGTGATGACAAAAAATAGGAGGGTTTCAAAAACCTCCAGATTAGAGAGCGCTTCCCTGTAGGTTGGGATCATATATGAGATCTAACACCGAAAGATGTACAGTTGATAGTGGGATGTGGGTTGGGACCTTTATTTTCTATGCCACCGATTCAGGTCAATAGGGGACTGTTGACCACACTAGCAGAGAGGTGGCATTTGGAACATAACACCTTTCATTTGTCGATGGGTGAGATGACTGTGACCCCTGAGGACATATACAGGATTTTGGGGATTCCAGTGGTAGGTTCTCTTGTGTTTTATGAGCACAAGGAGCTAGGTGGTATAGATGCACTCAAGAGGGTGTTTGGGGATGCTTAGATAGCAGGGTATTGGGTGCCATGGGCAGATTTGAGGGGATATTTGACCTTACCCACCATTTTGGGTCCATTCATTGGAGGCTTCCTTTGTCTGGGCCACCATTCAAAGGGATTATCAGTTAGGTGGGGGAGGATCCTTGAGATGATGATAGGTCAACAATGAAGATATGCCTGGGGGAGCTGAATGTTAGCTCATTTATATCATGAATTGCATCAAGTAGTATACAACAGAGGGGGCAGTCTATCATGTGTTGTTACCCTACTCCAGATCTGGGCATGGGAGCATATTGCTATTACGAGACCACTTTTTCCTAGAGCTAGGCCACCAGGCAGGCCATATGTATATGCATATTCTAGTGCACTTGTCTAGCCCAAGCTGGGCAAGTTGGAGTACTGGCGATGGATTCTCGATGATATAGATTTAGTGATATGGAGGCCATACACGGATTGTAAGGAATGGGATATAGGTCATCTAGAGATGTCATTTGTATGTATGCCATGGTATCTATGGTATCTGATAGGTTAGACCCCATTCATTATAGAGATATTTTTGGCATTGTGAGTGCAGAGACAATATGGCTATACGTAGGGGATGCCTCAGGGTGTTGCGCACTATGGGCAGCGCAAGGATGATCCTAGATGGGGGCCATGCATTTCATATCAGGTGGCGTATACAGAGTATACCAATTTACAACCTGAGGCATGGGATTACAGGCTGGATATTACTGATGCAGGGATGTTGGATGAGTACTCAGCTCATTTTCACACACATCCATTCCCTCATTTTACATGTCCAAATGAGGTGACACCCATTATGATGGCACCTCATCCAGGAGGGATGAGATAGGAGGATGTGGCAGGGGGAGTAGGCAGTTGGTGGAGGAGAGGAGGATAGTGGGGAGGAGGAGGAGAGTGGAGATGGAGAGAGCTCAGATGATGGTCATGGGGATGATGGTGGAGATGGTGGAGGAGATGAGCAGAGGCCAGTGAGGTAGAGGACAGACATCTTGGGTAGTGTTTAGATCATGTGGAGGTTGAGGACTGGTACTGGATGACGGATAGTGATCAGGGTCTCCTCTATAGCGTAGCAGGTGCAAATAGATACTCTACAGGCCTAGGTATATATGCTTCAGGGGCAGCAGGCATAGTTGCAGAGCCAATTGGATCAAGCTCGGAGTGTTGCAATGTAGTTACAGGCACAAATTGTGCAGGAATAGGCACAGAGATAGGCACAGGCACATGCACCTCCTCCTGCCCTAGACCCACAGGTGGCCTAGTTGATAGTAGAGAGAGACTCCTTCAGATGGAGGGCATTAGAGGTAGAGGGTGTTGCTAAGAGACTCATGGGCACTGTTGAGAGTGCATCTTTGCGAGAGGCCATTGTAGAGGGATTTGAGATTGCCAAGGAGGCTGAGCATTATCAGATTAGATATGAGGAGTTGTTCCCTCCTGAGCGTAGAGGGCCTTACCCTCGGTCCCACAATAGATCTAGGAGCATATCATGGACTACAACACACAGCAAAGGGGTCATAGGGCCTCGACAGGATCCCGGTGTAGGGGGTAGTGGTAGGCCACCATCCTCTAGACTAGCTCCATCATGGGGCTCTACTAGCTAGCCGTGATATGTGATTTTGATTGATGCAATATTATTGATGTATATCATTTTTGGAGCATGTACCTTGTTTTTTATCATATCTCATGTATCTCTCTAGACTTGTCAGTTTCATTGGACATTGGACATTTGTATTTATTTTTGATGAGCGGTGATATGCAGCGGTGATGAGTTTTGATGATGTGCATTTTTTATGTGAGGATGTGATGATGATATGGATATGTGTTTGTGTGTATATGTTATGAAATGGATTTATGATGCTTTTTATAGTTTAATGCCTAACCTGTGATGCAGGATGACTCCTGATATGCTTAGGATGATGATTTGTGATGTGTACTAATGATGTCATATAAGTGGATGACTTTATGATGTGATTAATGAAAATATGCAATAGGATAATGATATGGAAAATGATAAATGAAATGTTTTGCAAATGATGTGTAAATGTAATGTATGTATGGAATTTTTGTTTTTGGATTTTTCAAATGTAAGAAAATAATGATGATGTGATGAAAAATGGATGTTATGGTTATGAAATGCATCATGAATTTGTAATATGGATATGGATTAGGAAATGATATGTGGTATGGGTCAAATGTTATGTGAAAGGTGACATGATATTTAAATGATATGAAGATGATAGATGAGTAAAGATATGATATGAAAGTAATGTGACAAATGATAAATAATGGGATGAAATGAACATGATTAATAATAATGAGATGTATGATACGTAATGAAATGATGATGAAATGATAATGATAAATAATAATGAGATGTATGATAAGATTATAAATGATATTTAATGAAATTTTGATGAAATGATATGAAATGGATGAAATGATAATGATAATGGAAATGTAATGAAATGATAAGTGAAATGAAATAGATTATGAAATGGTATGAAACTATGTAGAATGAAAATGAAATGGATATAAAAATGATAAGTAAGATGTTAATGATATGAAGACGATAGATA
>VDFB02358478.1:0-21540 GCA_007258455.2 Sequoia sempervirens | reverse complement strand
TATGACCACGTACAGACCTAGCCAATTTGGTTCAAACTTTCCTTTCTTCTCTCTGTCTTGCTAATTTCATTGGTTTTCTTTCAAAAAAAGACCACCAACCTGAAAGGTACGTTGGATTGACTCTATGATTATAGCTGCGAGACATCATCTATTGATATGCTTTCAAATGATTAGTTGCTCGTTGTCTCTTCTCATCCAGGAGTACTAGCTCTTGCAATCGGGAAACTGTTCTGTTGTCTTCTCATCCAAGAGTACTAGCTCTTGCAGTTGGGAAAATCTGTATTCATAATCTGTTGTGAGACCCTTCAATGATACCCTGAGTGATGGAATCTCAACCTCTAGAGGTAATATGGCTTCTGCTCCATAGACAAGAGAATACGGTGTTGCTCCTGCTAGCGTTCTGATGCTAGTTCTATAGGCCCATAATGTGGGATTGAGTTGAGCGTGACAATCTTTCCCTGCATCATTCACAGTCTTCTTCAAAATTTTCAATATAGTCTTGTTTGAGGCTTGTGCTTGTCCATTCCCTTGTGGATAGTAAGGTGTTGAATATCTGTGTTGAATATGGAATCTCTCCCAAAGTTCATCAACATCCTGATTCTTGAATGGTCATCCATTATCTATGATGATGGAGTTGGGAATGACATACCAAAAAATGATATAGTTGAGTATGAACGAAGAGATTTGTTTGTCGGTAACCTTAGTGATAGGTACAGCCTCAATCCACTTGGTAAAGTACTTTATCACTGTGATGATGAACTTGTGTTCGTTCGATGATGAAGGATGAATCTTACCAACTAGATCTAACCCCCATTGAGAGAATGGTCAGGTCGACGTGAATTGTTGAAGTTCTTGTGCAGGAGCATGAATGAGATTCGCATGAATCTGACATTTTGAGCACTTCTTCACAAAATTGAATGATTATCTTTCCATTGTAGGCCAGTAGTAACCCATTCTAATCAATTTATTGGATAAGGTCAGTCCACTTGAATGAGTACCACAAATGCCACCATGAACTTCTTGTAAAGCCTTGTCAGATTTGTCATGTTCAAGACATCGAAGTAAAGTACCATCAAGGCTGTGGCGATAAAGGGTGTCAGCGATAAGAGTATAGCGAGAGGATTGGTGGATAAAGTTGTGCTTTTGGTTATAGGATAAGTCAGGTGGTAAGATTTCATCTTTTAGGTAGACATAAATCTTACCATACCAAGGTGAATCTGATCATACTAAGTGGAAAATGATTTGGCTTTCAGGTGTGTCATAGGTAGGTGTAAATGATTGTTCCACCAGAAATTCATAGTGAGCCTGATTTTCAGGGAGTTTGTAGTAGTGATGCGATTGTGGCCATGGCATCAACTTCTTTTTTATCAAGTCTTGGAATCTGTATGAACTTGATATCCATGAAGTACTTCTTGAAATCATCAACCATCTTCTTATATGGCAACAATTTATCATCTTTGGTCTGATAATCATCATTGATCTAATTAATGACTAACTGTGAGTCACCATACACTTGTAGTTCTGTGATCCTCCATTCCAATGTGATCTTGAGTCCAATGATTAAAGCTTCATACTCGGCTATGTTGTTAGTGCATGGAAACATTAGCCTATATGACCAAGGAATGGTATGTCCTTGAGGGGTGACAAAGAGTATGCCTGCCCCTGATCCATGTTGAGTGAAAGAAGCATCAAAGTATAATGACCATGGTTGTTTGGATTATGTAGTGAAGACATCAGCATCTGGAAATTCAATGTGCATGGGATGCTCTGCTTGTAGTGGGGCTTCAGCTAGTTGATCAGTGATAACTTGTCCTTTGATTGCTTAGCGATCAATATAATGGATGTCAAACTCACTCAAGATCATAACCAATTTTACTAACCTTCCTGTTAATGTAGCCTTGCTTAGCAGATACTTGAGTGGATCAATCTTTGCAATAAGATTGATTGTATGATTTAACATGTAGTGCCAAAATTTTTGTGAGGCAAAGACTACTGCTAGATAAGCCTTCTCGATGAAAGTGTAGTTGAGTTCATGACTTGTTAGCATTCAGTTGATGTAATAAATTACATGTTCCTTTCCTGTAGAGTCCTCATGTGCTAATAATGCCCCCAAAGATGTTTCTGTCGTGGCAATATATAAGATTATCAGTTTGTCCAGATTTGGTGGTATTAGAACTGGTGGGTTCATTAGGTACTGTTTGATCTGTTGAAAGGCCATTTCACACTTGTCATCCCATTTGAAAGGAAAATTCTTATGTAATAGGTGTGTGAAAGGTATACTCTTATCTACCAGTTGTGTAATGAACCTTCAGATAGATTGAAGTCATCCCTGTAATGACCTCAACTGACTGATATTCCTTGGTGGAGGCATTTCCATGATTACTTGTACCTTGGCAGGATCTTCTTCAATTCCCTTTTATGACACTATGTATCCCAAGAGCTTTCCAGATGTGACCCCAAAAACACATTTCTTGGGGTTGAGGTGAACTTTGAACTTTTCCAACCTTGCAAATATTTTAGATAAAACTTCAAGATGTCCTTCTCTTGTGTGTGATTTTGCCAATATATCGTCTACATAATCTTCCATGAATGTGTGCATCATGTCATGAAAATTTGTAGTCATAGCTCTTTGATATGTAGCCCCAACGTTCTTTAGACCGAAAGGCATGACATTCCAACAATAAGTCCCCCATGGACATGTGAAAGTTGTTTTGTCCTAGTCTTCAGGTTCAATCTTGATTTGGTTGTAACCAAAAAAACCATCTATTAGTGAATATGGCATGGCCAGCTATTAGATCAACTATAGTATCAATGTTTGGAAGTGGGAAGTCATCCTTAGGACATGCTTTATTAAGATATTTGAAATCTATACACAATCTGATACTTTCGTCTGGCTTGGATACAGGAACAATTTTGGAGATCCATTCTGCATAGTCGATTGATCTTATAAATCCCACATCAAGGAGTTTTTTGAGCTCTTCTTTAACCAGTAGTGCAACATGAGGATGCATCTTTCTAATTTTTTGTTTCACAGGTTTAACTCCTGGTTTGATGGACAAGTGATGCATTATGAGATTGGGATCAAGACCTGGTATGTATGCATAAGACTAGGAAAAGTTGACTTGATTTTCTCTTAGAAATTTCATGAACTTAGGTACTTCTTTATCTGTCATTGATGCAACTAACTATGGAATCCTTGGTTTTTCTATAGTTTCAAGATTAACCTCTTTTGTAGGCTCAATCAAGATAGGTGATCGCTCATGATAGTGCTCTGGGAGAGTGTCAAGTATCCCATCATTTGGCTCCTTAAAAAGGTTTTCACCATCTGATACGCTCTTTGTTTTATCTTTTGTTTGATCTAACATTTCCAGATTCTAGTTCACTGTTAGATCTTTCTTTTTGGTTTTTACTTTTGCAGCTAGGAAACTTGACACTCTCCTAATTAAAGAATCTAGGCCAAAAATCACTAATGGAACAATAATTTGTGTCATCTACGGAAAGGAAGTTCACGATAGATTCATCGCTTGGAAACATAGGTATATCAATGGGTTCAGATAAATCCCAATCAATGAGATCGGGATGGATTAAAGGTAGCAGGTCATTGGGCTGCTTGAAATCGGCTATGGTTATGACCATAATGGAGTTGTCTGTAGGATCCAAGGTATGAGGAAGATCAATGATGGTACTATTCCCATGATAGTCATGTTCATTTAAATCTGACTCAATATCACTAGAATCATAGTTTCCTTGTAGTTCAGATCCTTGCGGTTGGGACCTTGACCCTTCACCTTTGATTAGAGTTGGGGTATACTTGTGTATCACATCAACCTTTTTTTCCCTCCAGAACTCATCATTGTAGATGGTGTCCCATTTATATTCAGAGTTATTATCCACGATATTCTAAATTGTTGTCAAACATGCTTCTTTTGTATCATAATCTTCTTGGAATGTGAGGACAGTATCATGCAACTACTTTGATGTTCTTTCTTTTGAGTTAGTATCATAGCCTAGTCCTGTTTTATCTTTTGCAGCAAGTCCTGGAAGGTGAATAGGCTCAACTACTCCTTTTCTCTTTCCGATAGGACCATTACCATCATAGCCCATCTTCTACATGATTGAATACCTTTTACCATATTGGTCAGTTGGTATTTTGACATTGAGGACTATTTCATCTTCATCTTTATAGAGCCAATTTAGAACTTCTCTATCCTCTGGACCTTCCATGGGGAATTTTTCTTTGATAAATCATCCATTAATCTTTGTACTTGGCTCTGTTGGTGGTTGCATTGAGGTTGATGCTACAAATATCTAGTGTTGTGTGATAGAAGGTTGCCCATGTGACCGAGGCGATGTAGGTAGATTAGCAAGATTGAGAGAGTACTCCCCAGCTCCATTTTCCTTGAACCATAGTTTCCTGTCAAAGCTTTTGGTTAACTAAATGATTTGTGTATCAACTTTGGAAGAAGTACTAGTAGGAGCTTCTCGATTGTTGGGAACCAGCGTATCTTGACTAGCTTTGTTGTTGGCACAAGTTTGACTATTCGAATTATCAAATGGTATTGTGATCTCCTATCCATCATAAGGAAACTTAAGACATTGATGATATGTGGATGGGACTGCTTGCATTTCATGGATCCAAGGATGACCCAACAAGATGTTGTATGCAAGATCACAGTCTAATACTTGAAAAAAGTATTCTTGATAATAGGTCCCACTCTGATTGGCAGCATGATTAAACCCTTGGATGCTCTTTCCTCATCATCGTAGGCTTTAATAGTAATCTTTCTTCTGGGATCAATGGAGTCCTCAGAAAATCCCAAAGCCTGAACTAACTTCATGGTACATATGTTCAAACCAGCACCTCCATCTATTAGGACACGTTTGACACGAAACTTGTGGATCATGACTTCTAAGTATAATGATGAATTATGGGGGTGAGTTATGGAAACGTCATCTTTCTCAGAGAATGAGAGGCATGTGGGTGAGGACAAGTGTCCCACCATGGCTTGAAATCAGTCCACATCTAGATCAATGGATACAGTTGTTTCAACGAAGGCCTTTTCTAGAATTTCCTTGTGTGCTGGGGAAATATTCAGGAGTTCTAAGATAGAAATCAGAGCAGAAGTTTTTTGAAGTTGATTGACTAAGCCATATTGATGTTGAGGTGGGGGCATAGTGGATTTTGAAGAACCACCTTTTAAGACAACTTTAGCTTGTGCCCTTGTTGTTGCATTGACTTGTCTATATTCCATCTTTTCCTTAACTTTTATAACATTGACTTGCTCATCGTTAATGTAGATATGGTTGATTATATTATCGTTGGGAAAAAGGTTGTGAAATGCTTGGTGGTCTTCGTTTGATTGTTGGTGTCCTTCTATTGTGATGGTACCATTTTCGATTAAGTCTTGGATGACATTTTTCAAGGCTTGAAAATTATTTGTATGATGTCCCTTGCACCGATGATAGTCACAATAGTATGCATCATTCCATGATGGAGGCTTCACACTAGGTTCAAAGTTGCATTGAGGCGGCAAAGTAAGAACATTTTTAACCATCAACTCTTTGATTGCAGATTCTAAAGATTGACCCAATGGAGTAAAAGTTCTTCTACTAGAGAAAAATGAAGATCGTTGTGGATTTTTGTTCAGGGAATTTCCTAAGGCATTGTTTATGTTATTGTTTCCATGGTAACCTTGATTTTTGGCATTCCCTTGATTGGGAGTAAAATTTTGATTCACGTTATTCCTTGGAGAAGGAGGATTGTTTCCTTGATTTGTGACCGAGTTGACGTTGTTATAGTTATTGTTGTGAGGATCACTTGGAGTACTAAAACAAATGGCTTAGTCGAGACATGATTTGCATCTACAACACCATCATTTAACACATTTTTGTTGCGATTCCAAAACTAAGAATTTTCATTGTTGTTGTGGTGATTTGAAGAGCTAGGATTGTCCTTATCAATTTTAAGTATCCCTCTCTGGATTAAGGCACCTTCAATGGTGATGGAATTCTCAATCAGTTTCTGAAAAGAGGGAGGACAATGAAGATTAAGACAATAGCTCATCTCTTCATCTAAGTTGTTTATGAAAGTGGTGATCCTTTCCTTTTTAGGAACATGACATGGGTATCTAGTGAATAATCTTCTCCATCTCTGAAGAAATGTAATGAATGGTTCAACAGGTTTTTGTTTATCCTTGCAGAGATCAATCATGTTTATTTGATGTTGTATGTTGTAGGAATACTGTGATATGAACTCGTTAATCAATTCCTCAAATGTCTTGACAGGCGGTGTGATTTTCGATAGCCATTCCATAGATTGGCCTCCAAGACTCCTAGGAAACAAATGCATCAAGTATGTATCCTCATGGGAAAACTCTAAAGTCATATTTCAGAAGTCTCTAATATGATCGATTGGATCCAATTTCCCATTATAATGATCAAACTTTGGAACTTCGCAATGTTTGGGAAATGGGATCATGTTGAGACATCGGTCAAAAGGATAAGGACAGATGTCATCAAGAGCATATGTCTTTGTTGTGGTTCCCCCTTGCATGTCTTTAATTTATCCTTGTAGAGCTTTAATCTTTTGAGACAAGGCACTAAGATCAGACAAGAGTGTTTCATCAAGACTTCTCTTTAAGTTCTCAGTATCAAAATCATGAGGCAATTTAGCTCCTTTCTCAGCCAAATACAAGAAATATTTCTCTTTGTTGCACTCTAAAAAAAATTCAAAGGCTTTGTGAAATTTTGGATCTTGCTCAGCCTCTCTAAGGTGATGTTCTTCATCTCGTTCATCATCACTATCTACAGGAGTTTTTCTCATGTCCCTGTATTTGTTGTAAGGAAATGGATTTTCTTCTCTATTATCCATGTTGTTGAAAAGGGGATTATGACTCACACTATAAAGGGGATTACTACTCTCACCTTCTTCTTGATTTTTTTGGGTACGATCTTCTTGTTGAATATCCCCTTTTAGCTTATTGTATTGAGATCTTGTAAAAATAGGCATATGATTTCAAAATGTTCTTCTAAACTTAGATCACAGTTTGATAAGTGCGAGAATGATGGTGTTTTGATCCGATGAGATGAAAATCTTATGATATGATCAAAGATGTTCCTAATTCCTATTGTGGCTTCCAATGATGAAGGATGTCAGAATCCTATTGGGGAAGTTGAATCAATAATCAAAAATTTGTTTGAAAGGTGCACTTTTAAGATTTGATCCTTGTTTTTGAAGAATGATAAGTATATCAAATAGTCTAATTAAACTCACTGAAGGATTTGACTGGATGTGTTGGATATTCAATAGAAGGTTGTGGTAGATAATCAAAGTTGAGAGGTTGATTGTGATTGTGTCGTTGTGATAGAGCTCTTCTCTGGAAATAGGCTCATGGATATAAAGGTTCTACAATGTATTCTTTAGTAAATCCCCTAGAAAAATCTTGGTACCTATGGAGAAAGTCACAGTAATGGAGCAAGACGTTTCAAATTTTATACAAAACCTTTCTATGTTGCAAGGTTTTCTTGTAACCTAAATGTTTCTTAGGTTTCTTGATCCTATTGGCAATCGATTTCTTAACAAACTTGGTTGATTTCCACTCTCTAAGCATGAGAGAAATGTCAAAATGCTACCGGACCAAGAATGTTACAAACTTAGATCTGTCAAAAGTAACAATTCTAGAAAGTGACAAATGTGCTACTTTGTGCCCTATATGCACTACAAAAACAAGCATATGCGCTAAAGAAACAGTCAAATGCGCTACAAAAAACCTCAGATGCGCTACTCTATGTCCTATATGCACTAAAATAGTTTTGAACAATTTCAGCTGAATTTTTGCATGCTCATTTTGGGTGATCTTTTATTTGAATTAATGTGATTGAAGACACAACAAACATTCTAAAAATAGTTGTTTTCAAGCCTTATACTAAACATCAAGTGTATGTTCAAAAATGTTTTCAAAAAGTGTTTTCATAGGTTTTACACATAACAAACAATTCAGGAAGACTCACTCTTAGTACTCAAGTAGGTCATCATAATAACCACAACCCACATCTTAGAACTACGTCGACTCACACAGTCATCTCACCCCTGAAGGGGCGCCCATGTTTTTTTCTTTTCGAGGTGCGTACTCAAAGTGATGGAAGTGGATACCAGATCCCCTAAGAAAATGGTCCTTGGCAGTTATATGGTGAGTGTCTTGGGCGCAGATTCTTCCCTCCCCTTGCACTTTGATTATTAGGATGTTCTGAGAATGACACGGTTGGCTACTACACTAGGTTCTTAGTAAGGGTTTTTGTTCAATGCGTCAATAATAAACTCCCTCAAGAGACCTCCCAACCTTTAGAACAAAGGCTTTGGGGATGGTTATCTTGCACACTACTGTCGAATTGCAGACTTTCCCCAAATTCACTTTTGATTATAGTGGGTTGGAAAACTTGGCTTTAGTTGTTCCCACTTAGGTCATTCCTCTTGGGTGAGTAATTTTTCCCACAAGAGCAGGCCCTCTAAAGGATGTAATAAAGCATTAAAATTATAGAAATTGAAAAGAAAATTCTGGCATTTTGGTCGACCAGTTAAGGGGAGAGTATAAGCCTATTGCCACAGACAAAGTAGACAGTGTTCTTTTTAGATCCCAAATGACAATGATTTAATCTATGTGAAGATATTGCTTCACAACAAGCATGGGATTCATTTTAACTACAAAATCAATGTGTGGTGACTACCCTAGGATTGCTTCATTTTAAATTCCATGTCTATCCTAGGATTGGTTCATTTTAAATTGTTGTGTCTACCCTAGGGTTGCTTCTTTTTAATCCAGAAAAGGTCCTATCTACGGAAGGTGTCAGACTCAGAACTTTGTTTAGTTACAACCTGCATGCACTAAAATATCATACATATGCACTAAAACAAATAGTTAATGTGCTAAAACAGGCATCATAAGCATTGTAGAAAACCTTAAATGAACTAAAAGAAATCCTAAATGCACTAAAAGAAATACTAAATGTGTTAATCTAAAAATGCTTTGATAATTTGGATGAAGTGAGCTAAATGTATGCGCTATTATGTTCCCTAGATGTGCTAAATTAATTGTCAGATGCGCTGAAACAGTTCCCGAATGCACCGAAAGACCTACAAAAGCACTGAAAGAAGTCCTGGATGTGCTAAAATAACCCACGGATGTGGGAAAATGTAATTTTATGGAAATCCAAACTCTAGAATGTGAAATCCTATCAAAAAACCTGCAAGTAGATGTCAAAAATGGGGCAAATGCCCCACGGTGGGTGCCAAAAAATGTGTGGTTGAAATTAAGTGTATCAAATGTAGATTAAAAAAAAATCAAACACATCGATAAGACATTATATTGAAGAAAACTAATTAAAAACAAAAGAAAACTCTTAATAACAACAATTTCTTCAATGAAATCCCTTTGTCCTCTATCTCCAAATTTTTTGTCAATTCCAGCTCGCTCTTAGATCGTGTGGTAGGCTCAACAAATAGTCTTCCTAGATCTAACGAGATTAAAGATGAATGCATGCTATGCTAAGATATGATTAACATGCTTAAACTAAACATGATTACTAGAATATAAAATTACACAATTATGAATGCTAGAGCTAATAATGACAATGCTAAAATGCTAATCGCCTGTCTCTAATGCATGTGTGTGTAACCAATGCTTGGATTCACAGGGGTATTTATAGAGTTTTCGAAATATTCTGATTGGCTGTTGTGAACAATGGTTGAAATCAAGCTTGTCAAGATGAACGGTGAGAGATTTTGGAAGTTGAGAGAAAGATGGAAGGTTGAGAGAATAATGGAAGATGTTTCCTTCCCACAAAACCTTTCACTCAAAAATAGAGGAAACTTGCCTTTTGTCATCTTTACTTATGAGTTGGTTTTGTAGTTGAAGATAATTCCCATATTTAATTTATTTAATTACATGTGACAATGAATTTAGAAGTTTTCATAATTAAATAATTAATATTTAATTATGTGTGAGAGATGAAAATGGAAGGTAATTAGATATTAAAAATATTTAATTATGTGTGGAGTGAGAAAAGGTGTTAAATTAAATATTTGTAATATTTAATTTAACAGTGAGATGAAGAAGGTGTTTGGAGGAATATTCCATTATTTGAATTTAAAAATTCAAATTATGAATAATATGATAATTAATTTAAACAAATTATAAAATTTATTTAATTTAATTAAGAGATATATGGAAGGTGGTAATAATTAAATAAAGTTATTTATTTAATTAAGGTAGACGAATTATAAAAGTGAACGATATAAATAAATGATTAAATTTATTTATATGTAGATGACTTTAGAAGATTAATTAAATAATTCCTATTTAATTAATTAACAAGCTTGATCAACTGTGACCATTTTTAGATGTATACAGTTAGAATCATTTTTCACTCACACTACCATCACATTTAAATCATCTATCACATTATAATGTGTGGGACAAAAAGTAGCCAATGAGACAAAGGGCCTGCAAGGAAGAGTGGCCTCTTAATGCCATGATTATAGGCAACCATCAAGTATCTAGCATGTGATCATTCCTAAGGATGTCAATAATTTGGAAGATAGGAAAAGAATGGGGCCACAGAATGAAATAAATCTCCAAGCATGAGGCTCACCAATGGTATCGGTTAACTTAAGGGTTCAAACCAAATAATCAACTTAGTTTGGAAAACAAATAATCAAGTCATTTTTCTATAGACATTATCCTCCCAGGAGAGTTAAATAGCCAAAAGTATAGAGATAGTAGCAATAGATTTTTTAAAGCTAATGAAAGTAGAAATAGTTGGGTCATTAGTTACAAGAGTAGAAGTTGATAGGTCATGGGTGAAGAAGTTATTTTCAAAAGACTAAAAGGCTCAGATGGTATCAACAAATAACTAATTATCAGGCACACCCTTCTTCTTAAATGAATATCAAGGGAGTAATGCATATACCCATACCTACAATATGCGGCTGAGCTATGTTGGAGGTTGAATTCATGATGAGAGGAATTGATCTTCAAGAATTGTAATGGAAAACTTCAAGACCCTATTTACAGATCTACTTAACTGAGCGATGAAAATTCAAGTCTCCAACCTGATAAGTCTATGCTTGTCATCGTGCTTTCTCTCCCAATGCTAAAAGTAAACTCTCAAATGGGATAAGAACATCTTGTTGTCATTCATTGATGACTATCTCTTTCAGAGATAAAATCCCTCTCACTACTTTCATAGAGGTTCCTAGAAAAATGAATGTGTAAATCATATTGTTCTCCTAAAGAACTTGCATAACCCCTAATGCACCGT
The DNA here is from genome assembly GCA_007258455.2 of Sequoia sempervirens. Classification (NCBI taxonomy): domain Eukaryota; kingdom Viridiplantae; phylum Streptophyta; class Pinopsida; order Cupressales; family Cupressaceae; genus Sequoia; species Sequoia sempervirens. Next base: position 10,224 of record VDFB02358478.1, on the reverse strand, counting down.
AGTGTTTTTCTCCCCTCCAAAGCCAAAATCATTTACAGGAAGGAGGAAGAGTAATGGTTGCACAAGAATTCCAACCATCTCAACCAACCAGTTAATTTTATTTTTATTAATTCATTAGCTAAAAGCATGTCATTTAAAATCTCAATTTGGGTGAATATGAAATATTTACAAAATAATATAATAGGTACTCAATTTCTACATGAACGGTAAAACCATTTACCATTTATTTATTTACTCATTAGAAGTAATTGCATAATTCCATCCTTATAACATTTAATTTATTTACCTTATTATTTATTATTTATTAATTTTAATGTACTATAAATTTATTTTATTATTAACTATTATTATTATATACATTTATATAGATTTATTTATTTATATTTATATATTTATTTATCAAAGTATACCTTCTATTTAATAGTTTATTTTTATGCATAAAACAACAAACAACATTTATCAAATATTTTACATTAAATAAAACTAAATGCCAAAATGATTACCTGTCCACTATCTAGAGTCAAAAAGAAAGACTTCACGCAATGTTGACTGACAAGGAAAAACTTCAAGCAATACTGACTGACCACTAACAATACTAAGAAACAGACAGGATGCCAAACCGGATACTCATCATCTTCGAGGATGATGGCTAGGGTAGGGAACCAAGTGTTATCTCTGATCAAGTTATCCCATTGGGTTTCAAGGCATGCTCAGACTTCCCAATTCAAGTGGAGTTGATGCTTAGTACCTGCAACCTGCAACACACAAAACGGTAGTGCATATACATATCCATATAAATAGTCATATCGTGAAAGGGAATCACAGTGTTGTAGGGTACTCACAAGTGAGTAATGTGACACTATCCCTTTCACCCAAACACATCAGTCGGAACAACACCTAGCAATCGAATCAACTCATAAACAATCAACTACATCAAAATAAGATCAGTCACATGATGTTGATTAGTCCTCATAATATACAGCATCAACTGCTTAACAACATTAGCACATAAATATGAATATCCCTATTATTTTACCTTCATCTCTGAGTTCCAAAGCCAAACTACCTGCACATCCACGGTGAGAACGGAGGGGCACTAAAATCACAAAGAATCAAGAGATGGGAATGAAAAAAATGAAGAACTTTTGGTGAGTGCAAGTTGCAGAGGTGAAAAATTCCAAACCAAGTTAAGGCCTCAATAAAAAAATGAGGTAATTTATGCTTTTTTTTTACCTACTTTTATATTTGGTGAGCACTAAATAGGCTTGGTATTACCAAGCCTGTTTGACGAATGCAAAATTTGGTGCTCTCCAAATTTCACGTGCACAAAAACACCTATTTCATAATTTTTTACAATGTGACACCTTTGTTGTGTCACAAATTGGCGCACACACCCCATATCATCACCATTCCATATATTCTAATCATTTTTTTGTCATTGTTGTAGCTAATGTACAAGTCCTAATGTTTCTACCTCAACACATTTCTTTCCTTTGCTACAGAATCAAGTTTATTTTGTACATCGACGATTGTTCAAAATGAAAAGGAAATTCCAGAATGTGTCAAAAAAAATTCCTTTCCATCTAGCTAATTTCTTAGAGCCATGTACAAAATAGGGATTTTCTTTACCCATAAACATAATTTATAATACATATGTTAGTTGGATGTTCAAATTGAGTTCAACATTGAAATTTACCAATTATCCATAATTGTCAATAATCATATGTATTTTGAGACAATATTACCTTGGTGAGGTTTTTTAATCCATTTTCCAATGTTCAATATTGAAAAATTATAGAATAAGGATTTTGGACTATCTTAAGTGGTGCAGGGGCACCATTGAAATATTTTTGTCAATTCAAGGTTTTGAGGAGTAGGCTTTAGGTTTGGTGCCATTTTTTTCCAAATAAGGTCTTGGAGACCATTTTGCAACGTATTTAGTCAAGTTTGAGTCTTTATAGGTGTTTAGGTGATGTAGACTTCAAAATGTGCAAAAATGTTGAAAAGTTGCAAATTGTTCAAAATGCAAAATTTGAAAAGTCGTAAAAAGGAAGTCCAACGGTCATAAAAATTCAAAAGGAATTTTGTGGAAGTTAAAACAGTTAGTTTGGAGGGAAAATTCATAAATAAGGTGGAGAGAATTGATGTAAAGATTGGCTTGAAGATTGGAAGGAAAAATCTCTTTGTTTTATCTCTGTTTTTTCTAGATTTTTTGTGTATTTTTACTTTTCTAGCACTTGTATGATCCCGTACAGGGGTGTTTTGCTTTGAAACCTATGGTATTTCTCGAAGGCATGTGTTAACTTGTATTTTCATATGGTTTGAGGGACTTATATTGTATTTGAAGTATTTTAATCCATGTTTTCCTATGACTGATTCGTTTACCCTGTTTTAAGGGTTTGTAGTTACCAAAATGAATTAAAACCCATTCCACCCTCTATGATCACTGTAACTAGGTGGAATGGGATTTATATTGTAGGTTTAGATTTTTTCATGCTTTGTGAGTGCAGGTGAGGCCAAGTAGTGCGTTTGGCATGAAGCCTTAGGTTGAAAAGTTGAGTTTTCCATGTGGAATTATGAGGTTTTGTGTTGGTAAAGTGTGAATTGTGTTGGGGCAGCATTTTTTTATGATAAATTGAGTTTTTTTAGGTCAATTAGGTCCTAATTGAGGTGATTGCAGAGTTGTGAGAGGATTGGAAGCAAGACTTTCAATAAAACCCTAGATTTTTGGCTAGAAAGGAGGGTTTTTTGATTTGGCACTTGGGTGAGTGAATTTCTGAGAACTAATTGTGGAATCCTTAGTTTGAACACTTATAAATTTCTTCCAATTGATTTTTGTGGATTTGGGAACGTTTTGAGGCAAGGTCCTTTGGAAATTAGGCCTAATTTGAAGGCTAGAAAGCATAGAAACTTGAATTTGTTGAAGTTGTTACAAAGTAGCCTATTGTGATCTGTTGATATGTTTTTAAACACCTTAATGGGTTCCTAAAAATTTGTTGGTCCCAGTCTGAGAGGATATCATTGGAGTGAAATACTTGATTGATTCAGTTTCCAATGCTATAAGAAATTGAGTGGAATTGGTGAGATAGTGTGAGTTTGGGGGTTTGATGTCCTAACAAGTGTTTTTTTTGGTTGATATTGTGTTTGAGTGTGTTGTAGGACCTCCCCTAATTGCATCATTAAGTTATATGAATCTAATTCTGATGATTTATCAATAGTCACCATACATAACCTATCTATTGTTTTAGTAATGATCTTATATAGAAAATTGGTTAAAAATTATCCTTGTATTTTCTAGGGAATTCTTTGGACTAAGGAAAAGAAAATGAATTATAAATATTCTTAAAAATGGTCTATTTGGATATGTTCGATCCAAAATAATCAGCTACATTTTGAACCAATATTATTTTGATGAGGTGTTTTTTAATCCTTTTTGCAAACAATTTTGAAATGTTACACGGTGTGGATTTTGAACTATCTCTCAATGTTGTATGAATCTAATTCAAAAAGATTCATGAATATTTATGATATACACCATGTCTTTCATTTTAGTAATGTTCTTGTATAGAATATTGATCCAAAACCATCTATAGATTTGAGATCGTTAATAGATGATTTTTTTTAACTTCATTATCTTGGTTGTTGCATGAGATAAATACTATCTTTGTTAAAGTTGTCAACAATTTTCATTTACCATTACTATATAACCTATCTTTCTTTTTTTAGTTATTAATAACTTTAAATTTCATAATAGTATGTTATTTTGTATTTAGTGCTATATTAATTTTCTTTTATTTTATACCTAACGTAAACACTTCTTTTAGAGAATATAGAAAGAGAAGATAAAGTTAGGTCTATCATAACATTATTTCCACAACACCATTAGTCCCTAGTTTCTAAGATCATTGATTCCTCAATATGAAGATTATTTATTTTAGTTATTTCAATTAGAATAGATTGTTAGTTTTAGAGTAGAATAATTGTTGTTTTATTTATTTAGTTTTATATCCCTAGAGTAAAAGAACATGATGAATCAAGTTTGTCAATTTTTTGGCTATGTATTGTATGTTTATTAAGAAAAATATTAGTTTGACTAGAAAATTTGAATGAGGAAAATAATTATATTTTTATATTATTTATTTAGGAATAATTTAAAATATATATAATTTGAGTTGAACAACAACACACATTTTAGAAAGCCCCATGATTATGCACTTTGATTACATGGAGGTGGGCCAAGAAACATTCACACTCCCTTATTCCAAGTTTGACAATATTGATGATGGAGTTTGGAAGAGATATGTTTATATCAAAGTTGTGTAGAAAAGTGGAAAAACAATAATTTTGAGGTTGATATGGGATCCTAGCATTCAATTTTCATATGTAGGTATGGATATCTTGAGGACAAGAAATCTTTGGGATGGGAGGACTGTAATGTCCCCAATTTGGTTGGGTCGACTAGCCCTTATTTCTATACAACATTTCATTACAATACTAGTCAGAGGAATGTTTGGAAAAAATTAGATCTTTGGGCACACTAATAAAAATTACCATCCCTTTGCTAGAGAGTAACTCATATTTGTATACAAGGATGCAAATAGCAATGATTAAAAAAAATCCTAAAGAAATAAAGCTAAAGTCTAAAATACAAATTTGGAGGCAGGTAGTTAAAGTAGAGGAGCAAAAATTTAATTGTTTGAAATGTGGGTCAAGAAATCATATGACAGAACAATGCAAACAATTGTAATGTTCCCAATTTTTGTAAGTCGACGTTGTAATTAAATAATTAATTTTTAAGTTGTCGAGGAAGGTTAAATTAGAAAGGACAACTTAAATTAATTATTTTAATAGTGCAAAAGTAACTTAATTTTGGAAAAGAAACATTCATAAACCAAGCCGATTTGAAGAATGAGCAAGTTGTGGCGTAGGATAGGAACTCAACCTATGATGAACAAATGGAGGAGTAGTTGAAAACTTGTTAGTTAAAATTTTTCTATAGTTATCTTTGCAGAGGCATGCTATGTGTATATGCCTCATTTTGCCTCAGTTAAATGTAATTAACTATTAGTTTAAACTTTATAAGGTGGCGGTATTGTAGATAGTTTTTTGGAAAATCTGCATGCTGTCCCCGTCAAGTGGGGCAATTTTGTAATATTTTGTAATATTCTGACTTGAATTATTAATTATTTTGGGCTATAACCAGAGGTTTTCTTCTTGGTTCTTTCCTCCCGATATGCCCTCTAAACCAAGTCTATGTATATTTTCATATATATTAATATATTATAGTGGCTCGCCACTTTTATCTAAAAAAAAAAAACTTAATTTTGGAAAAGGTTAAATAAATTAAATAAGTTACTTTTGAGGGTGAATTCAAAAAGAAACAAAAGTGAAAATGGGAAAAAAGAGGAGAAGTCAATAAGACAAGTGGAGTTACGAAGTGGAAAGAATAAAAATATTTATGGAGCATTGTTTCAAGGATGTTAGGTTTTATGGTTTTGGAGGAAGATTGTGTTAATGGAGAATTTCTAGAACTTTGTTAAGATAAAATCCTTCACAAGGAATATCATCTTTGGAGTTGAGAGATACTCCCTAAGTGATTGTTGATAATTTTGGGTCAGGGATTATGCAAGTGCTTTAATTGGTTCTTTCAGATTTATAACAAATTTTATTTTGGAATCTTGCATTTCCAATATGGGAGACTATAGTCTTATTTTATGAATATATAATCCACTAGGAATGCATAGCACCTAGTATTATGAAGAATGAATTCACTGGGAAATTAAATAGAGGTTGTCTAATCTGCACCGTAGGAGGGAAATATTATATCCATTTACAACATGGGGTCCATATTAATAAGCAAATTCATGGAGGTCAAATTATTTGGAATTTCTTGGGAGTTTCTACTCTATGCAAGGCATTATCATAGTTAATTACTTCAACCAGCTAGTGTAAACAAATCACATGGTGATTAAAGAAACATAAGGAGTCTATAGAGTCATGGCACATAATTGACAGGAATTTTAAACATCACCTTTAGCCCACCCTTCAACCATCATTATGAAGGGGATATTATTTGATTAATGGTTTATGCTAAAGACTATGTGTTATCTAATGATTTTGGCTAAGGATGTTGAAGTTGAAGAAATCGTGAATTTTGTAATTTTAGGATGAAGTTGAAATGTGGCGGTTGGAAGTTTTTGCCTTTCGAGGCGCTGGGGCATCCAGCCTAGCTGCAATGCGATCTTTACGTGCTTGCGAAGAAGGGTGTTTGGTGTTTTGGGGGAGTAGGATTGGGGTTGGCTCTATCCGTTGTGTCTTGGTCTTGGCTTAGTCTCCGTAGTGCGAGTATTTGGTTCACGCGAGGGTTTATGCCCTTTCTTTTTGTGAAATCCTCCGTTTTGTCTAGCGTGGGAAGCTTTCTCCATAGGTGATTATTCTGTGGGTTTTACTTTTTGTGGTCTGTGGTGGGTGGGGGGTGAAGTTTTAAACTCTTGTTTTTTTGGCTGATATTGCTTGAGGCTTTGCATGCCTGCGGCCTTTGCTTCTTCTCTATTGCGTGGGTTGGGAGGAGTGAAGGTGTGGGGTTTGGTGTTGGGAGGGGCTAAGAAGAAGGGTGTGGTGAGGTTTTCCTCACCCCTTTTTTGGGGTCTCTATTTTTTCTTGGCATGATGGCCTGCTCAAAGGGGGAGACGTCAGTGAGGAGCCCTCACTTGGACTTTCGGGCAGCAATAGGTTCAAAATTTTCAAGTCAAGGGATGAAGACCTTCGATAACAATTTGTTTGCTCCGAATACAAGGATTGATGATTTGGGGTTATCTAATGGCTCACAGATTACGAAGATCAACGACTGTCTCGAGAGGTGCAAGGAGAGGCCAAAACTGGTTGTTCCGGCTAAGATGATTGCTGAAGATGTTGAGTATTATTCAAATCACTCCTTATATTGTAAGTTTTTGGGGATGAGGGTTTCCTTGCAATTTTTGGAGGTTTGGGCCCGGAGGACATGGGAGCCAGAGGGGGAAATGGAGATAATGTTGTTGGCGAACAATTATTTCATGGTTACATTTAATTGCATTGCTGATCGCAATAGGGTATTTGAGGGAGGCCCTTATTTTCATAATAAGGTAGGGTTGTTTATCAAGCCATGGCATGCATGTTTTAACCCCGCTGAGGAGCTTCCAAACCATGTCCCAATGTGGGTTCGTTTACCGAGATTTCTGGTGGAATGCTGTCGAGAGGATGTGCTACACCTTTTGGCCTCGGTGCTTGGAAATCCTGTTGGGACTTCATCGCAGACTTTGGGTAAAAAGGTAATGACTTTTGCACGCATTTGTGTTGAAATTGATCTAAGTAGGCCTTTGCCTGATGCAATAAATATGTGTGCGGGCTTTTATTCTTGGGTGTAGCATTTGGACTACGAAACTCTTCCTTTTCGTTGTCGGCTTTGTCGAGAATATGGCCATTTGCAGCAGAGATGCCCAAGGTATAAGCCTAGGGAGTCCCAGCCTTCACAACCTGCGAGCAATCTTCTTGAAACAGATAAAGGGAAGAGCATTTCTCCTGATGAGGTAGGTGCTTTTGATGGTTTTGCTCCGGTCAAGGCTCGAAATCGGAACAGGGGTCAAAAGAGGCCTTCTAAAGAAAGGCAAGATGAAGGTACCTTCAACAGATTTGAGGTTTTGGATGAGCTCAGCCAACAGGAGGTGAACCCGGGATTGATCAACCTGGATCAAGGGCTTGTGGGATTAGCTCAGGAGGATCTTGTTCTTGATTCTTCAATGGATCCACAAGGGGATGATTGTCGGCACTTGGAAGTTGATCAGCGGAGGGGGGTTTCTGAGGTGCAGGAACCCTTGGCCATTGTTACAACAGTAGGTGTGGATTCTCCTTTTCCCGGGCGGAACACTGGTTCAGACTCGGCTACGAAGTCCAAGCCTCCCCCCAAATTGGGCATTTTGCAGAAAGATATTAAGAAGGGCAGGGCAAAGAAATTTGTTAACCCTGGCAGAAAAAAGGATGTGGAAAAGATTAAACTAGCAGGTGCGAATTTGGTGGAGTCAGGGGCAGTAAAGACTCTGGATTCTATTTTTTCAAGCCTCTTGAAATGATTGTTCTATCATGGAATGTACGGGGCTTGAACAGCGGCCCTAGACAAAAAGCGGTTCATGAGTTAGTTAGAAGGCAAGGTCCTAATGTCGTCTTTTTGCAGGAAACTAAGTTATTTGTTGAGAATATGCAAATTTTGGCACCTAAGTTGTGGAGGAGCAGGGAGTGCCAGTGCATTGGAGCTCATGGAGCTTCTGGGGGTCTAGCATGTTTATGGAATCCTCGAAGAATCCAGCCTCTTTGGTGGATAACTTCTAAATCCTATATGTCTATGATTGCTACTAGTTTTGAGTCAGGGGAAGTCATTTTATTTTCTAATATTTATGCTCCTACAGATTTTCAGGGTAAACAAGGTTTGTGGTCCCATATCAGGCTGATCCGTAGCATGCTGCCTTTCCATCCATGGATTTTGGCTGGAGATTTCAATGCTATTTGTGAGTTGGCTGAGAAGCGTGGTGGTACTGGAAGGTTGGAGCCCTCTGCACTGCTGCTTCGAGACAATATCAATACCTTGAATCTTGTTGATATCAAACCCAACAATGGTCAGTTCACTTGGAACAATCGTCGGGTTGGTGAGTTTTGCATTGCAGAAAGATTAGATCATTTTCTGGTCTCTTGTTACTGGGTTGGAGGGATGTGGTCATCTTGTTCTGAGATCTTGGATTGGAGAGGATCGGACCATTGGCCTATTAAGCTTGCTACTGAGTCAACTCGTGTGCCTCATATGCCCTCTTTTAGGTTCCAACTCATGTGGTTGCGGGACCCCTCTTTGAATGACTTGGTGTCTAATTGGTGGAAAAAAGGTAGACCATCCTATGGTACAGCAATGTATGCCTTTGCTAAACTACTTCAATATGTTAAATTTGAGCTCAAACGGTGGAATCGTCAGTACTTTGGGAATGTCTTCCATGCAAAGGCGTCAGCTCAGGCTGATTTGGATGGTATCACAAGGAGGTTAAGGGGGGATGGGGTCATGGCTGAGTTGCTTCAGGACGAGGCTCGGGCTGTGAAAACGCTGGAAGAATGGGAACTGCGAGAGGAAATGTATTGGAAACAGAAGGCTCGTATTGAGTGGCTTCAGGAAGGAGATAAAAATACAGCTTTCTTCTTCAATTTTGTGAAAGTCAGGGGCCATGGCAATTCTATCTCTGGTCTGGTGAATGACATGGGAGATCATCTCTCCTCCTTCCCGGAAATCTCAAGGGAGGCAGTGCAGTACTTTGAATCTCTTTTTAGGGAGGACTCGCAAGGGGGGTCTCCTAAGGAAGCGCAAATTCTTTCTTGTATCCCCTCTCTCGTGTCTGGAGAGTTGAATCAACAACTCATGAGTGATATCTCGCTTGAAGAGCTTGAAGGGATTGTTTTTAATATGAAGAAAGGGAAGGCGCCTAGTCCTGATGGCTTCCCAATTGAGTTTTTTCAAGAATTTTGGGATATCATCAAACTTGACCTCCTAGCTGTGGTTCATGAATCTCAACACAATAAGCAGATGTTAAGGGCTCTAAATGCTACATTTCTTGCTCTTATTTCTAAGAGTGAGGGGGCTGATAGGTTAAGCCAATTTCGGCCCATTTCTTTATGCAATGTAATCTATAAAATTATTTCTAAACTTATTGCTGACAGGTTGAAGAAGGGGCTTGAGGAACTGATCTCCGAAGAACAAAGTGGTTTTGTAGCTGGTAGGCAAATTTTGGATGGGATTGTTATTGCAACTGAGGTCATCCATTCTATGGCCAGCTCTAGAGAAAAAGCGATGTTTATCAAACTGGACATGGCTAAGGCATATGACAGAGGCAGGTGGTCCTTCCTGTGGTGGGTTCTTGGTGCTTTTGGTTTTGCTGAAGATTGGATTCAATGGGTTTCGAGTTGTGTTACTTCAATTTATTTCTCTATGCTTATCAATGGGAGTCATTCTGAGTTATTTGGTGCTTCTAGGGGGCTTCGTCAGGGAGACCTTCTTTCCCCTTACTTGTTTATTCTTTTGGCTGAAGGTTTGGGGAGATGGATTAAATGGAGTGTGGAGTCTGGTCTCATTCAAGGTTGGAGGTGGGGTGGCACCTTACCTCCACAAACTCACTTACAATTTGTGGATGATATTGCTTTGATGGGAATGGCTACAAT
>VDFB02358477.1:0-46997 GCA_007258455.2 Sequoia sempervirens | reverse complement strand
TATCTATGTTGAAGTTTGCATATTTTGTTATGGCCTTGTGGAAGGGGCTATGCTAGTAAAGTTATGTTCTATTAGTCTAATCATAATGTATAATGTATCTTAGCAGACTACACATGTGGATCAAATGTCTGGTGCATCAACTACTCTGTTTACATTACAAATTGATCGTGGAATTGCATGGGAGGTATACATTTGGGATTGATATCGTTGATTCCCGATAATGGATCAACTATAGAAGAGTTTGGTTTCAAATCTTATTATTCTAGTACATTTATAAAATGTGCATGAACATTGCTCTGTAATTTTCTTTGTTATTATATTTTTCTGTGTACCAAATGAGATTCTTTGATAATCAAATAATTGAATTTCTTTCTTGCAGTTTGCAAAAGAGTTGTTGGATCAAAACATTAAGATTTGTGTAAACTAGATAGATGGTGGATTTTATGAATCAAGATGGGAATGGCGTGCTAGAAGGCATTGTTTGTTATCCATTAGATGGTATAATTCTATATGTTGTGATATGCTACTTATTTGGAGTCTAGTTGCCTTTTTCTAGGAGCATGCCATTTTTGGGTTTCTTGAATCTTAAGTCTGCTGCTACAGAGGTCCAATTCGTGCTTATTCTGACCTATGGAGTTTTTTCTTGTATTTTTTTGTTTATGTTTTATTTTTTATGCAATCTTCTTATGATACAAAACACATGAATCAAATAAGCAACACAATCAATGAAACATTTCAAACAAGCGGTGTTTTTCTAAAAAAAATCTTTGTTGATTATTATCAAAAAACCACAAAACAGATGAAACGAACAAGCAATACAATCAGCAAAATATTTCACACAACAAGCAATATAAAAAAAAAAAAAATCAAGGTCGGTTATTATCAAAAACCACAAAACACATGATACAAAACATGTATGAAAAAAATAAGCAATACAATCAACTAAACATTTCAAATAGCAAGCAATATTTTCAGAAAAAAAAATCAAGGGTTGGTTGTTATCGTTGTTTCTTGTTGTGATAGAGTCTACAGAGGTTTTTTATATGTATATGCTCACTCGATTGATCAAAGATTGCAATGTATGATTGATAGAATGACCGTGTTGGCTCATATCAGGTCTATCAGGTATGATATATATATATATATATATTATTAATCTAAAAATGTCAAAGTTTACATTGCTTCCATAAGTTGTTATGAATCAATTTGAAAATAGAGCTCTTTATTGTATTTTTTGTTTGGAATTAAACTTAATTTTTAATGTTTTTCATGTTTCATAGCAGATACAGAGAAACCTTCTGATCGAATACTTGAAACAGATATGCATGATGTTGGGAATTGTTTGAATTGTATTATGGGTATACTCTCTGATATGCAAAACAGGTATATTGGGCCCTTTGCTTTGTGACTATGTTGGAGATGGTAGAATTTTAAATTGATTGTGATTATGAGAATGATATAATCTACTGTATGCAGCTTTTTGAGTATTTTAGTAGTATTTTATATATGTTGGTGCATGATGCTTGGAAAGAAGGGGAATTTGATTATGAAATTGTTGACATTAAAGCTAACCTTATAAAGCTAAAGGGTTCACCAAAGGTCAGTATTATCTATGTTGAAGTTTGCATTTTTTTTATGGCCTTGTGAAAGGGGCCATGCTATCAATAAAGTTATGTTCTATTATTCTAATCCTAATGTATAATGTATCTTAGCTGACTGTACATGTGGATCAAATGTTTGGTGCATCAACTACTATGTTTACATTACAAAGTGATTGTGGAATTGCATGGGAGGTATACAACTGGGATTGATATCATTGATTCTTGATAATGGATACACCATAGAAGAGTTTGGTTTCAAATCTTATTATTCTAGTACATTTATAAAAACATTGCTATGTAATTTTCTTTGTTATTGTTTTTTTCCTTGTAACAGATGAGATTCTTTGATAATCAAATAATTGAATTTCTTTCTTGCATTCTGCAAAAGAGTTGTTGGATCAAAACATGATTTTTTTTGTAAACCAGACAGATGGTGGATTTTATGAATTGAGACGGGAATGGCTTGCTAGAAGGCATTGGTTGTTAGCCATTAGATGGTATATTTCTATATGTTGTTATATGCTACTTATTTGGAGCTTAGTAACCTTTTTCTAGGAGCATGCCATTTTTGGGTTTCTTTAATCTTAAGTCTGCTGCTACAGAGGTCCAATTCATGCTTATTCTAGTATGGAATATTTTCTTGTATGTTTTGTCTATGTCTTATTTTTAATGCATTCTTTTATATGATACAAAACACATGAAACAAACAAGCAATACAATTAGCAAAATATTTCAAACAACAAGCAGTGTTTTGAAAAACAAATCATGGTTGATTATTATAAAAAAACCACAAAACACATGAAACAAACAAGCAATACAATCAGCAAAACATTTCAAACAACAAGTAGTATTTTCAAAAAAAAAAATCAGTGTCGGTTATTATCAAAAACCACAAAACACATCATACAAAATACATAAAAAAAAAGTGATACAATCAACTAAACATTTCAAACAAGAAGCAATATTTTTAGAAAAAAAATAGGGGGTGGTTGTTATCATTGTTTCTTGTTGTGACGGAGTCTACGGAAGTTTCCTATATGTATGTGCTCACTTGATTGATCAAAGATTGCAATGTATGATTGATATAATGATCGTGTTGGCTCATATTTGATCTATCATGTATGATATATATTTTTTTATGCTCAAAATGCCAGAGTTTACATTGCTCCCATAAGTTGTTATGAATCAATTTGAAAATAGAGCTCTTTATTATATTTTTTATTTGGAATTAAACTTAATTTTTAATGTTTTTCATGTTTCAAAGCAGATACAGAGAAACCTTTTGATCGAATACTTGAAACAAATATGCATGATATTGGGCACTTTTTGAATTGTATTTTGGGTATATACTCCTCTGATATGAAAACCAGGTATATTGGGCACTTTGCTTTGTGACTATGTTGGAGACTGTAGAATTTTAAATTGTTTGTGATTATGAGAATGATATAATCTATTGTATGCAGGCCTTTTGAATATTTTAGTAGTATTTTACATATTCTGGTGCATGATGCTTAGAAAGGGGAGTTTGATTATGAAATTGTTGACATTAAAGCTAACCTTATAAAGCTACAGTGTTCACCAAAGGTCAGTATTATCCATATTGAAGTTTGCATATTTTTTTATGCCCTTGTGGAAGGGGTCATGCTATCAGTAAAGTTGTGTTCTATTATTCTAATCATAATGTATAATGTATCTTAGCAGACTGCACATGTGGATCAAATGTCTAGTGCATCAACTACTTTGTTTACATTACAAATTGATCGTGGAATTGCATGGGAGGTATACATCTGGGATTGATATCATTGATTCCCGATAATGGATCAACTATAGAAGAGTTTGGTTTCAAATCTTATTATTCTAGTACATTTATAAAATGTGCATGAACATTGCTCTGTAATTTTCTTTGTTATTGTGTTTTTCCTTGTAACAGATGAGATTCTTTGATAATCAAATAATTGAATTTCTTTCTTGTAGTCTACAAAAGAGTTGTTGGATCAAAACTTGAAGAATTTTGTAAACCAAGCAAATGGTGGATTTTATGAATCGAGACGGGAATGGCTTGCTAGAAGGCATTGTTTGTTAGCCATTAGATGGTATAATTCTATATGTTGTGATATGCTACTTTTTTGGAGCCTAGTTGCCTTTTTTTAGGAGCATGCCAATTTTGGGTTTCTTGAATCTTAAGTCAGCTGCTACAGAGGTTTGATTCATACTTATTCTGGTATAGAGTTTTTTATTGTATTTTTTCTTTATGTTTTATTTTTTATGCATTCTTTTGTATGATACAAAATTCATGAAACAAACAAGCAATACAATTAGCAAAATATTTCAAACAACAAATAGTATTTTCAAAAACAAAATCATGGTTGATTATTATAGAAAAACCACAAAACACATGAAACAAACAAGCAATACAATTGGTGAAACATTTCAAACAACAAGCAATATTTTCAAAAAAATCAGGGTTGGTTTTGATCAAAAATCACAAAAAACATGATACAAAACACATGAAAAAAAACAATACAATCAGCTAAACATTTCAAATAGCAAGCAATATTTTCAGAAAAAAAAATCAAGGGGTGGTTATCATTGTTCCTTACTGTGATGGAGTCTATAGAGGTTCCCTATATGTATGTGCTCACTCGATTGATAAAAAATTGCAATGTATGATTGATAGAATGACCGTGTTGGCTCATATCAAGACTATCAGGTATGATATATATATATATATATTTAATCTAAAAATGCCATAGTTTACATTGCTTCCATAAGTTGTTATGAATGAATTTGAAAATAGAACTTTTTATTGTATTTTTTGTTTGGAATTAATCTTAATTTTTAATGTTTTCCATGTTTCAAAGCAAATATAAAGAAAACCTTCTAATTGAATACTTGAAATAGATATGCATGATATTGGGCATTTTTTGAATCGTATTTTGGGTATACTCTTTGATATGCAAATCAGGTATAATGGGCACTTTGTTTTGTGACTATGGAATTTTAAATTGTTTGTGATTATGAGAATGATATAATCTACTGTATATGTAGGCTTTGAGTATTTTAGTTGTATTTTAGATATTCTGGTGCATGATGCTCAGAAATAAGGGGAGTTTGATTATGAAATTGTTGACATTAAAGCTATCCTTATAAAGCTACAGGTTTCACCAAAGTTCAATATTATCTATGTTGAAGTTTGCATATTTTGTTATGGCCTTGTGGAAGGAGCCATCTTATCAATAAAGTTATGTTCTATTGTTCTAATCATGATGTATAATGTATCTTTGCAGACTATACATGTGGATCAAATGTATGGTGCATCGACTACTCTGTTTACATTACAAATTGATCGTGGAGTTGCATGGGAGGTATACATCTAGGATTGGTATCATTGATTCCTAATAATGGATCAGGTATAGAAGAGTTTGGTTTCAAATCTTGTTATTCTAGTACATTTATAAAATGTCCATGAACAATGCTCTATAATTTTTCTTTGTTATTGCTTTTTTCCTTGCAACAAATGGGATTTGATTCTTTGATGATCAAATAGTTGAATTTCTTCCTTGTAGTCTGCAAAAGAGTTGTTGGATCAAAGTATGAAGAATTATGTAAACTAGGAAAATGGTGGATTTTATGAATCGAGATGGGAATGGCTTGCTAGAAGACATTGTTTGCTATCCATTGGATGGTATAATTCTATATGTTGTGATATGCTACTTATTTGGAGCCTAGTAGCCTTTTCTTGGGAGCATGTCATTTCTGGGTTTGTTGAATTTTAGGTCTGCTATTACGAAGGTCTGGTTCGTACTTATTTTGGTATAGAGCTTTTTATTGTATTTTCTATTTATGTTCTATTTCCTCTACATTCTTCTGTATGATACAAAACTTATGAAATGAACAAGCAATACAATTAGCAAAACATTTCAAACAGGAAGTAGTATTTTAAAAAAAAAATCTAGGTTGGTTATTATGAAAAAACCACAAAACACATGAAACAAACAAGCAATACAATCAACAAAACATTTCAAACGGAAAATAGTATTTTGAAACCAAAAATTTAGGGTCGGTTATTATAAAAAAACTACAAAACACATGTTACACCTCGTGTGTTATTACCTATTTACTATTACTTGCTTTGGTAAATTGCTTTAATAAATGTGAATGTTTTATATATGAATCTTGATGGAAATACGATGAATGAATGTTTGATTCAATTTGATTTTTTATAATGATTATGTATATTATTTATATGTGATGCATATGAATATATTGATTCGGCTAACTATTGTTATGATGTACGATGTTGAATGCAGGAACTGGTTGAAACCCCCGGAAGAGAGGGGAAGTATCACTCAGGAGAAGAACTTGGTCTAGTAACCTTTAATTTATCCTTATTGAGCTTTAACACACTCACACACTAGTTGGTTTTAGTTGAGTTAAGTCAGTTCAAGTAAAGGGTAAGTGATCTTCAGTTTTGGTTGTGAATGTTTATATTGGTTTGTGATCCTATTTTATGAATGTTTGGATTAAGGAATGTGATTAAGTCTTGATGTTTTAGTGGAAGTCCTTCCTTGTGTGTTTATTGTTATGTTGGTGAGATATATGCATAAAATGTATATATATATGTATATATGTAGGTGTTTACGATAAACTCATACGTGTTAGTGAATACATATATGAGTATACATAGATAGATGTGTTTATGCATGCTCATGGATGGATTACTCATTTGCATAGGAATACTGATTGGACTAAGGTGACATATATATATATACAAACTATGTATATATGCCAATCGATGGATATGAGAGTATGAGTGTTTTTATAAAGGTATTAAAATAATATTATGTATATATATAATATATATATGTATAAAATAATATAACTACATATATATTAATATTTATTTATATATAATTGTGTATATATATATTGGTGTTTCAATTAGCACCTTTGGAGTGTTTATTGGAAATAGTCAGCTATTGCAATTGTTATAGTACCACTCCTTTGGATTATAGAGAGGAAGATCTCTCTTTGTTGATGTAATGTGTAAGAAATGGTAGAGTAGACTAAGGTTCCTATCTTTTTGTACTTAGCAGCAGAACACAAGGGTGCACAAACACAATGTGACATAGCTAATATTTTCTCTGGTTTCTGCAGATCTTAACTACGACTAAACTAACTTTTAATCTATCATATCTCCCCAAGATAAATAGAGCATGAGGGTATAGGAGCGGGAATGGATTGATTGGATCACTTGAATTCGTCATCTCCTTAAAATATGGTTGAGGCTTTGAACTCTTGAATATACGTTGGGATAAGGTTTTATACAAGAAAACACTCTTTACGGTAAGTTGGATATTTGACTTGCCAAGGAGGAGGAACCCCTGTCTGAGGTATAGGCTAGGAAAAAGCTTACTAGAAACAAAAAATTACGATGTTTTGGCCAACAAACTTGCCGAGGAGGAACCCCTATTTGAAGTATAGATTGAAAGTCAATCCATTAAACAACATCACACGATAATTGTTAATAACAAATATCCAAGGAGGAGGAACCCATGTTCGAGGAGGGAGTTGAAACAACAAGCTATTTAAGGGTGAAATCATAATACTGTGTCTCACTTTTTACCCAAGATGAACTTTTACATCAAATTTTTTAATTGAATCTTCATCTTTTGAGACCGATAGTAGCTAAACCATTAAGAATTTGAAGATGATGTGAACTAGTGATTTGTGGCAATTTGTGTGTAGATTCTAAATTTATTTTATTTTTTATTTTTAAAAAATAAATAATGAATCTTTCAACATATCCTTTAATAATTGGTTTTAAACAGAAAATAACATTTTCAGAAAGTAACGTTTGTGTCGTACAACATAAAAAAATTTCTATAAAGGATTAAATTCTAATTTTTGAAATATAGATTCTCAACATCAATATCTAGGGAAAGGATATTTTTTCATAATTTTTTGTTGAATATTTTATTTTAAATTAATTTTTGAATTCACTCTAACTATAATTTGGACATACATGTGTGTCGTACAAGCTAACTTGTTGTGTATATATCGAAATCCAATTTTTCTTTTTGGGGTGAAACAAGGAAATCAATACCTAGGGAATGAGTATGTTTTGAATTTTTTTTACAATGGTTTACTATTTTTCCACCTCTGCACAACAAAGAGCTTGATGTTCGGATAAAAACCTATGTTTAGTAAAAATTAAAAATTAAATACATGATAAAATTAAAATATATCAAAAATATACTTGTTGGAAAGATTGTTTTGAGGGATACAATCTTGCAAAATATACTTTTTAGATGATGTTATTTAATCCCTCAAAAGGTAAAGAAAAAGTGGTTTTTTGCTAGCATTTTGATAGGTGTGAAGGAGACTCCATTGTAGGTATGATTTAATACTAGAGGGGTTCTATCCAAGGGGGTTTGATCTAAGGGGGTATTATCTATCCCTTTTCAATTAAAACCCTTTAGATGGAGCTTCTTAAGACTTAAATCATTAGTTTTTTCTAAAAACAGTAATTTCAGGCAAAAATCAGCATGTCCCAAAAGTGAGACACACTATTGTGGCAACACCCTTAACACAATGTTGAAAGGACTCAAATATTTGGATCAAAATGCAAGCGCCTTTTGATTTTCTTCTTGAAATCTCTTCAATGAGTTACAAAGATTGGGACATGCAAAGGCACGAAATCATGCACAATTGCTCATCAAACCAATTAACTCTCATCCAAGAGTGAACAAATAATCACTTTCAAACTTGTGGCAACAATGGTGCAATAATTTTGCATAGTAAGTAAAGGTTAACAAATAATGAGCCCAAGACTCTTATTTATAGAACTCAAAGGAGTAGGCAGCCCTAAAATCTCCTTGAGTTAACAATCAATTCTTGCCAATCAACAAGATTTATTCCTATGTCTAAAAGTAGGTGAGCAAATAGTTAACTGGAAATCTACTTCAGTTAACTGAAAATAAACAAAGAGTCAACCGAAAGTCTACTTCGGTTGACTGAAACTAAACTAAAGGTGAACTTTAATTACAAAATGTGTCTCCAAAATAGACATCCACATTTAGTGGAGATCTAAGATCCATAATTCATGGAAGTCAAAATAGACATCCATAATTAATGGGACCTGACAATGCATGATCAGTAGGATCTGGAGTTAACTTGGAAAGGGGCATCAAGTTAACTTCAGTCACCCTTAATGCCATTTTGTAGGGTAGGACATCCTTTGTGGGTGCTTTACACCTCACCACCTCTAGTCAACAGTTCTTCTAACCAGGCGTTGACTTTTTCTTCCTCTTGCAAACTGCTTTTGATATTCGATCTTCTTTGCAGCTGCGTCATCTAGCCTTGTTGACATGGAATGTGGAAGGTAGTGTGGTAATAACTGGTGGCGGCTCTATGTTTGGAATGACTACCTTCCGCATTTGGCTATCCATTGAATGGTGATGTCATTAACACCTTCCAAGGCGTCCAACTTGACTACGAGCTTTACTTGATGCATGTCAGTGTCAATTGTTTTCAGGAATTCATGAAGTAGGACCATTTTGGTCTTGATTTCAACTTGAGAGTACTATATTTTGAAAAACTCGATAGTTGGTTGTAAACACAGATATGTTCAGACAACTTCTGAAAAATCCCAAAAAATAGCCACCCGCCGAGAAGTATTTTTTCGAAAAAAATCTGACACATGGGTTTTGTTCGTGCTTCAATGTTGAACAAACCCAATTCGTTAGAATTTTGATTCTGTGATTTTTTCAAAAAAAACCCCTAAAAATAGGGGCAACAAGTTTGTTGTTTTTGGAAAATTTGAAGCGATGGGTTTTGTTGGAAAATTGTGCTGATCATACCTAGTTGGCCAGATCTGTGATAGCCTGTTGTTTTCTATGACATGCAAGAAGTTTAAGATGGAAGAGAAAAAGACAAGAGGAAGATTGGAAGTTATTTGGTGCCTTCTTGTAAAAATTTGCCTCTGGATGCAACCTTTGAAAAAAAATCCTTCTGTGCTAACTGATCTTCAAAAAAAATAATGAAGAGTGGTCAAAACCCTCTGTTAGATCTTGAAAAGACGTCTTGGAGAGAAAATGACTGTTCTTGAGCTCCAACCTGCAAAGAAAAACAATGAATAATGATGTCCAAGCTTGATACATGGTGATTGATGCTTGAATGCATCAAGTATGGACACCAACTCATGATTGAGGAGTGATTTGGCTTGATCTGGAGTTCTAAAAGTTGGTTTCCACTAATTGTGGGATGATTTGGCCACTTTTGCCTCCAAAATATCTCAACTCAAGTCAACAAATTCATTTTTGACCTTTTAGGCATCCTCCTTGAGTGTTGAACATTTTTTTCATCAATTTATAGGTTGAAGTGCCTCTATTTGATCTTCAATATCGGTCGTTCAGTTGATCTTGAGAAGTTGCTGATAGATTCGTTGTCGAGTTGGAACCATGCTGATGAGATGTGCCTGGGAGATGTTAAGCCTGAAAACTGAATCTAAGGATCCAAAAGATTGGGTGCCTTTCTCCAGCAAGGGCACTTTTTCTTGACACTTAGCACATTTTCCAATGTTCTTCATTTAGTCTCCATCTTTGGCGTTTTCTGCTTGATCATTGCCTTTGACTTCTTGACAAGTCTGATGAATGTGTTGTTGGATTGATCGAGAGGCTAAGAGGCAGCTGAACAAATGCCTTATACATAGCAGTTGTTGATAACTTCATCAAGTGTCTTGAAAAGAAGGATGCCCTTGGCTAGCAAGGGTGCTTTTACCTTGAAGCTCATTGATTAGTCCTCCAATTTGCATGCTCTGTTGATCAACCATTTCTATCGTTTGATGTGTCTTGCAGGCTTGTTGACTAGTTCGTTGTGAAGCTGGGTTGAAGCTAAAGAGTCTCATAAAGATAGCATTTCTTAGGAAGTGACATCTTCATCATCTTATTCAAGGGTGCCTTTCTTCAGTAGGGGCACTTTTTTTCATGTCAGACTGCCATTTTGGATGTTTCTCGCTTGTAGCATCTCCATACTCCGTCGATGTTTGTCAGTGATCACCAAATCAGATGATCTCGCTAAATGTTTTGTTGGAAAGCCAGCAGGAGAATGAAGAAGATGACTACCTCAGATGAATTTGATGAATGTATTTGACCTCTTAAATCCAAGGGCGCTCCTAGCCAGTAGGGGTGCTTTTAGCTTGCAGTTTCATCATTCCTTTGAAAAATATTCATCTCTTCACGTCTCATGTTCGTCGTGTAGCTTGACTGATTCGAGCATTGTCATTGACGATGTGACACGTGCGTCTTGGAAATCACCTTCACCATGTTGTGTGTATGGGTGTTGGAAAAATGACTAAGGCATTTGACTACCTAGCCTCCTCTTGGTAGCAAGGCGTGCATTTTCTAGACTTAGCCAATTTTGGGCTTTTTTCCGTTTTGAAAATCCCCTTCATGAGATAGTATCTTTTTCAGCATTTTTACCATGGATTCCTCATTGAAGCTTTTGAGGCTTAGCTTTCAGCACCTAGTACTGGCCAATCTATCATTAATGGTTGTAGAGCTCCTAACTTTCTTCCTAAAAAATGGAAATAGACCCACCAAAGTAAAACATACTTTTTGATGATTCTGACTTGACCAGTGTGATCATGAAGTTGATTATTCCTATCAAAATAATTTCAATCATTTCTGGGAAGGTCCTATTTTTGGGGTTTTCCCTAAAAATAGGGGTACGAAACCCTAATTTTCAAATTTTCAAAAATTTGCAAGCATTTTCCTTGACACAAACCCACAAAAACCTTATGTTTGGTTTGACCTAAAACATTCTTTTGACAACATTTTACATGATTTAGCTCAATTTAAGCAAAATACCAAAAGAATTATTTTGGGTACAACAATATATGTAATGTTATTTGATGTATATTTATATATGTTTTATAATCGATAATTAATGTATTTGATAACCATATGAAATGAGTATATATTAATATATATATATGTATATATATTATGAAGGATATATATATATGATATAATTGATAATCATTTGAGATATTTATAAAGCACAATATATATTGCTATGGTTAATAAAAGTGAAGCGCTTAAATGAAACATAGGTGCATATTTGGCCTGGCCTTGGTAAAGTGCTACATAGTAAAACCTGTGCATAAAGCAACAAAAGACCAAGTCAATAAAGATTATGAGACACATATGGAATAAATGTTGTTGTGTATACGTTGCAAAAGGAAGTGAATGCAGTTTTAAACAATGAAGAAATAGTCAAAACTCGTGCTACTTTCAAGTGCGCGCTAGTTTATGAAATGTGGCGCATATGTTGTAGTATGTGGAATGCATAAGAAGTCTTTTTATTGCGCATAATTTTGGAAAAGAATTATTTGATCCATGAGACTCAGTCAATGTAAACTTGGCAGCAATATAAGAAGGAATTCAATATGTAAACTAAATAGGAAACTTGCTTAGAAGCTTGTTGTTCATTTGACTCAGTAAAAGAGTCTTGGTGTCCCTAGAAACAAGTCGACTCAACCATTTGAATGGAGAGGACTGTTATGTGTTGCAAACCTGTAAGTTAGTTTGATGAGTCGTTGCATGAGGATAGAAAGGTGGTAGAAATATTAGCTTGTTTGTAGCCTTTGGTTGCTCACATTTTAGTATATAAAGAGGTTCTCATTCTACCATTTGCTACATTTTTCAATCTGATTACTTTGTTATTATTCTGCTGCAATTTCTATGTAAAGTGAGTTGAGAGCTAGAGAGTTAGTGAGTTGTTTTGCAATAGTATTGTTGAGAGATTGGTAATAAGCTAGTAGTGGAATTTGGGTTGTTGTTAGAGGAAGTTGCAAGCGAGCTTGAGCCATTAAGCTAGGAGGAAAGAATAATCTGTTGGAGCTTTAAACAAGCATGTTGATTTCTACTCCTTTTTTATTATGTTGGAAAGATTGTCTTTTATGTGTGTTATAATGCTTGGATATGCTTGCATGTCTCTTGTTTGTTCTTGTATTAGTGAAACCTTTATTTGGTTTATACTTATATAGATATTCATACTATAATGGGTTTTACACGAATGTATACCATTTACACTATATGTAGCTTGTCAATATTATACATAGTATGACAATACTTTAGGTGCATGTAGCATCAAATAGAGTTGTTTTGAGATAATTAGTAGCAATGCCATTTAAATATGAGTTAATGGGAAGGTTGTTCCTGGGGTTAGGATAATCCATGGGAAAAGGGATAACCTTAGAATATAATACTAATGGTCAATACAAATCGAGCAATTATTGTGGTGAAATAGATGACCCTCACTCGAAGTAACTGGGTGATGAGTCTTTGGCCAAAGTAGTGTAAGTAGCCATTGTCTACACTGTCAATTCACTATTATCCAATTTACATTCTAGGTTGGGGAAATCATACATGTAGGAGTAGAAATTATGGTAGTTCTAGTTATGTAGGACACATCACTATGCTAAGGAAAGGCTATTTGAAGGATGAGGTTACCAAACCAATCTCTTCGTTGAAGGGAGGGCCATCTTACTAAGTTTGATAGATGTGCAGGGGACCGCAGTAAGTCCATGGTTGGCAGAAAAATGCTTGAGTGATGCTTCTCCTCATGCAGTTGGTTCCCAAGATTTGGGAGGACATTCTAGACCATTTGTTTTTCTAGTTCAAGTAAGCTTGTTGAAGCTATTTATGTAATCATGTTTCCATCTATATGGAAATTGAAAATTTGAAATGTTATATTGAATATATTTATGTAAAGTGAAATCGTACTTATATTATTGAAATGATTCTTTGATTATGCAATGGAAAAGCTTGGAAAGGTTATGTTTCAAATGGCACATTTATTATTGAAACGAAAAGAAAATTTTCATTTCTCATTGCGTTAGATGCGTATACTATTTCACAATGATCATGTTACAATGCATGAAAAAAAAAGCAATACAATCAGCAAAAAAATTCAAATAGCAAGTAGTATTTTTAGAAAAAAAAATAGAGGGTGGTTGTTATCACTGTTACATAATAAAATTACTAGGTAGAACAATGATCATGTTACATAATAAAATTACTAGGTAGAACAATGATCATGTTACAATGCATGAAAAAAAAAGCAATACAATCAGAAAAAAAATTCAAATAACAAGTAGTATTTTTAGAAACAAAATCAGAGGGTGGTTGTTATCGTTGTTTCTTGTTGTGACAGAGTCTAGGGAGGTTTGCTATATGTATGTGCTCACTCCATTGATCAAAGATTGCAATGTATGATGGATAGATTGACCGTGTTGGATCATATTATGTAACAACCTACTAGTTCTACAGTTATAAAAGTTAACTATCAACTACCTTCAGCTGATTTGTAACTAATTTGATTTCAAAAGAACTAGGGTTTTCCATTTGTTCTACCTAATTTCAAGATGCAACTAAAATTTTACCAAGATACTATTTCACTTGAAAAGGAACCTCTATTGTTTCACAAATGTCCATAACAGAATAACTGTCATTCTAGAGTTTGCTTTAAAACACATTTACTTTATTTTTCAATAACCAATTCCTAGAATTCAAACATTCAACAGAAAGGAAAACATTGATTAATCTAAAACAACAATTGCAAATTAATCATTGACATATATCTTAAATGAATAAATATATCTACATAAAAGAGTATAATCAGAGCATTTACCTGGAGATAATATAAAGAATTGATTTTTATATTTTCCACCATCTTCAGACTACATTTTCTTGAAATTGCATTATTAGAGAGGAAGAGGAAAAGGAAGAATCATCAGGGGCTTTACCGCCCAACCAAAACCTTCTGGTCTTCCCGTGTCCTTCGACTGAAGTACCCGACCCTTCTCGAGGTCCAATTAACAAGGATCAAATGTTATCATGTCTTTGAGCCTGGTGTCCATGCATCTATATTGTTGGTCGATCCCTCCTCTGTAGGTTCCTCCTACCCAGACAGATCATTCTGACTAGAGTACATCTGACACATGAAAACTGACTTTTGCCTCGTTGACATCTACCTTGGCCAAGGATTTTTAAATGCTTCTGGCATCACTATGTCGGTCTCTCTAGCACTACTATGCTGATGCCTCTGGCACTACTGTGCCAACATCTCTAGCACTACTGTGTTGTCAGCATACACCCTTGCTCGACATGATTGTTTCCAAGTTAGGTTTTTATTTCATGTTTTATTGTTGACGTGACAAAATACTCTAAGATTCTTAACCTTACGGTTTATTGTTGTTGAGAAGAAATGGATCCTTTCATTTAAGAAGTTCAATTGATGTTCTAAAGGAGAAAGAGGAAAACTAATTTCTAATTAGATAAACTCATACAATTTCATTGCCCGTCCAAGATTGGGGTAGTTTAAGTATACTTTCCAAGTCAAACTATTAAGAGTGAAAAATATTTGCAATAAGCAGGAGATTTAATTAACAAGATATTCGAGAAGGCTTGGTTACACACACAGCCTCAAGTATCATGTAAAAAATGAACAGATCAGAGGAGCACACCTATCCTAATTCATGTTTCAGAAGCAATGTAGATTAGACGAGCTCACGATTTGCTACAAAATAATTATTAACTATTATCAGCTTCTGGAGTTGGAGATTGGAGGCATGTCTTCACATTTAGAAATATAATATCAGGACTTAGTGACTTCAAAAAGAAACCCTAGGGCTACACAGATGGTGAAGAGCTAATCAAAGAAACATTTAACATCAAGACTGGAGATTTCAGGGTTGCACAGATGAAAATTAGCCCTAGAGTCACAAAGAACAGATTCGGGTTCTGATTTTAGGGCTCAATAGTTGGTAGATGGTAGAGAAAGGTCACATTGAATTTAGAATGGAGATTTTTAAAAATAACCTTCACTAGAATTAATCGCACAACTAAAAACTCCTTTAACTTGTATATAAAATTAGATTGTTCTAAGCTTCACTTAGGTATGAATTTGATAAAGCGCTAGATATTTGTAATATTACTCGGATTCAAGAGAAAAAGACACAAGAATCTCTTACATGTCTAGTTGCAGAGGTATACAAGCTCGCTGAAGAACTAATACAGGAATGACAACTTTACTTCCTTAATCTAGCTTGACAAAAGCGACCTCGCAGCCTCCTTTGATGATTGAAGGAACCTTTCCCTGTGAGTAGAGACCAAATCTTCACAGCTTTCGTTCACAGTGACTGAGGCTCTTAGAAGAAGTTTGAAATGAAGGCAATGCAGAAGGAACTTATGGAATTCGAATGGTGATAGAAAAATAGAGTAAAAAAGGCATAAACATTTCCATCTTGATTCAAAAGAAGGTTTCCCAAATCATGATACCCGTCACACGCAGAGAGGAGATTCCCATGAAAAGAGATGATGAGAAAACTGACTATTGCCAATACGATAGGGAAAGAAACCGAACTTAAGAGGTTGCCTCTTTGTCTTCCACTCTGGAATCTTCCAAAACCCTTCACATTCATGCATTTTCTGGAGGAGTGGCGAAGTGTGCTTACTCCATGGCTATCGTCCATTTTCCCCACAAATGAACTCGACAAAGAAGAATAAAATTTGTGTTTCAAATGCTTTAATTTAAATATATATTATTTAAGCTTTAATCTTTTGAACATTCATATTTTTATTATTTAATTTAAAATACCCCCATTAAGTTTCATATCATAATTTTGACTTTAATATTCATTATTTATTTTACCAAGTCCAAGGCTTTATTTTTGCGTTGTTATTCACTTCCAGAGTTCAATGATAACTTGATCCTTGTCAACTGCTTCATCTCCCTGATGATAGTCCCTTTTCCTTCATGCGATGTCGATCCTGCAATCACTTGGCACAGGAAACTAGAGTTAGTCCATTCTTAACGCATTAATTCATGTTTACATATAATATCATCATCATCATTAAATACATCTAAAATCTAAATAATCATACATATTCACATTTACATTTGCAAAAGAAGGAAATAAACATAACAATTATTTAATCCATCATTCACGTTCCCATGAAAGGAAGTTACAATAACAATATTAACATCCAAGATTCCTATACCACATCATATCAAGTCTTAGGGGGATGTAGCATACTCCACCCCTTAAGAATCATCGTCCTCGATGATTATTTATTCATAAACTTAAGTCTAAGATCAAAATTCCATATAGTCTGAAAACAAATAAGGAAAATTTTGAAGGACTTCTTCATAGTCCTCCCAAGTGGCATTTTCTTCTGAATATTGGTCCCACTGGACCTTACATTGAACCACCTCACGATTATGTAAGCGTATCTTATGCATTTCGAGCACTTGAATTGGTTCTATAGTAATCACCCCGGGATCCTGCACCTGCAAGGATTTCCAGTCAATCATATGTTCAAAATTTGCAAAATATTTCTTAAGTTAGGAAACATGAAACACATTGTGCAATCGAGCGAGAGCTGGAGGTAGAGAAATTCTATAAGCCACTAGATTGATCACTTCCAGTACTTCAAAAGGTCCCACGTATCTTGGGGCAAGTTTTGAAGTCTTTCCAAATTTAATAGAGCTTTTTTGTGGTTTGACACACAAGAGGACTTTGTCTCCCACTACAAACTGCCTAGGAACTCACTTCACATCGGCATAACTCTTTTCATAATAATTAGCTTCTTTCAGTCTTTGCCTAATTAATTTGACTTGCTCTTCCACTTCTTGGAGCATCTATGGCCCTAAAATAATCCTGTCTTCCATCTTATTCCAACTAATTGGGGTCCTACATTTTCTACCATATAGAGCTTCAAATGGTGCCATTTTCATCGCTGACTGATACAAATTATTTTAGGAAAATTCTACCAAAAGAAAATACTCCTCCCACTTATGTTGCTGATCCATACAATACATTTTGAGTAGATCTTCCAATATATGATTAACCCTTTCTGTTTGACCATCTATTTCAAGATGATAAGTTGTACTGATGTTTAATTGTGTCCCTAAAGCCGAAAATAATGTCTGCCAAAATCTAGATGTTGTTCTGGCGTCTCTGTCAGAAATGATTTTCTCTGGTCCTCCATGTAGGCGAAATATTTCCTACACAAATTTTTGTGCAATTACGGAAGCCCCATCTGTCAAATTCCCTGGTAGGAAATGTGCCACCTTGGTAAGTCTGTCTACTACCACCAATATGGTATTATGTTTGTTCCTCGTCATTGGTAACCCTTGCACAAAATACATACTTATAATTTGCCACTTCCAATTTGGTATGCTATGAGGTTGTAATAACCCTGCTGGGTGTTGATGTTCAACTTTAACCTTTTGACACTCGAAGCATCCTGCAACATTTCTAGCCACATCCTTCTTCATTCCCTTCCAAAAATATAGTGGTTTCACATCTGCCAAGATCTTGGTTACTTTGGTATGGCCTGAATATGGTGCAGTATGAGTTTCCTTCCAAATTGTTTTCCTTAATTCTGGTGAATCTGGAATGTACATCCTGCCCTTGAATCTCAAAAGTCCATCCTCTTCTATCTGGAATCCCTCATAATTAGAATCCTGTGGGTTTGTCAATAGTGCTTCCTGTACTTGATTATAGTAGCCATCCCCTTTTAGGTTTTGCAGAACCTGTGTTCTAAACTCTGTGTGAATAGTTTCCATAGCAGTTATGTGCCTTCGCCGACTCAAGGCATCGTCCACTTTATTCTCCTTGCCCTTTATATAGCTGATCTTGAAGTCATAGTCAAAAATTAATTCCATCCATCTTCTTTGTTGTGCATTTAGGTTGGGTTGAGTGAATAGATATTTCAGCCCTTGATGATCTGACTTAAGCTTGAAAGTCTTCCCTAGTAAATAATGTCGCCACATTTGTAGGGCGTGCACGATCGCAGCCAATTCTAGATCATGTGGTGCATAATTTTGTTCATATTGTTTCAGTTTTCTAGATTCATAAGCCACCACTTTTCCTTCCTGCATTAACACTCCTCCCAGTCCATCTCCGGACGCATCTGTTATCACTACAAAATGTCCATTCAAATTTGGCATAATCAAAATTGGTGCGGTTGTTAATTTTTCCTTTAAGGTTTCAAATGCTTCCTAGCACTTCGTTGACCATTCAAATCTTCTTCCTTTCCTTTGGAGAGATGTGATCGGGTGGGAAATTCTAGAAAAATCCTTAACAAATCTTCGGTAATATCCAGCTAAGCCCATAAAGCTTCTAACCTCATGAATGTTTTTAGGTATTAGCCAATTCACTATTGCTTCTATTTTTGTAGGGTCTACGACAATTCCTTTAGCAGAGATTATATGTCCTAAGTACTGCACTTCTTTCTGGAAAAAGGTACATTTTGATAATTTCCCATAAAGCTTATTCTCTCTCAGTCATTGCAGAACTATCTGAAGGTGTCGAAGATGCTCTTCCTCAGTTTTAGAATTGATAAGTATGTCATTTAGAAAAACTAGTACAAAATTATCTAAAAAATATCTAAATATGTTGTTCATTAGATTCATGAATGCAGCTGGGGCGTTGGTAAGTCCAAAAGGTAAAACTATAAATTCGTAGTGCCCATATCTAGTTCTGAAGGATGTTTTATGAATATCCTCTTCTTTCAGTCTAAGTTGATGATACCCTAATCTTAGATCTATTTTGGAGAACATTGTTGCCCCTTTCATTTGGTCAAAAAGGTCATCTATACGAGGTAAGGGGTACTTGTTTCAGATAGTAAGCTTGTTCAACATTCTGTATTCTATTCATAGACGAAGGGTTCCATCCTTCTTCTTCACAAATATTACTGGAGCACCCCAGGGTGAAACACTAGGTCATATCAAGCCCTTATCTAGCAATTCTTGAAGTTGCGTTTTTAACTCCATCAATTCCACAGTAGTCATTCGATAAGGTTCCTTAGAGACTAGCTCGGCTCCTGGAACCAAGTCAATGGTGAAGTCAAACACCCTCCTGGGTGGTAACCCAAGCAGTTCCTCAGGAAACACGTCTTGGTATTCCCAAAGGTAGGGGTACTTGTCAGCAAAAGTTTCTTCCTTGAAATCTATCTCCATTTCCCCTTCCCGACTCTAGGTTTGCATTATCATATCATCAAAGTATGTTCTTTCTTTATATTCCCTAACTTCCTCCATTTTGACCGCAAATAAATGACACCCCTTCCTCTTATTTCTTTTGAGTTGCATAGCTGATATTTGTCATATCCTAACTTCTCGTTGTACCCCATGTATCATTACAGGATTCCCCAGGTCATCCAAACACTCTATAGTTTTGGCATAGCAGTCTACCTTTTCCCTATGCTCCCTTGGCCAGTTCATCCCAATAATTACATCGTAGGATCCCAAAGGCGCCACATACAGGTTAACCTTTGTGGCGAAGCCTGGAAATTCTATCCTAGCTTCAAACAGACACCCGAGCTCTCGTCTGATTAGCATATTCTACAGTCCAGGATTTAGCCATGTACCCAGTTCTTTTAGGAAATTTATGCAATATCTTAGGAGATATAAAACTTTTTGTGGCTCCCATATCAATTAGTATGGTTATGGGGTTTCCATAGAGCATACCTAGAGTCTCTATTGGGGTAGCTTGATATTCAACTTGTCGATTGTCAACTGTTGCATGTATTCTTTGTTGAAAGGTTGTTTGCTGAGATGGTAAGGGTTTTTGTTGCTGCTGTCCCTGCTGATTCTTATGTGGGCACTGGGTGGCATAATGTTCACCTCCACAATTAAAGCACCCTCTAGGTGGTCCTTTTTTTTCTGATCCTTTA
The DNA here is from genome assembly GCA_007258455.2 of Sequoia sempervirens. Lineage (NCBI taxonomy): Eukaryota > Viridiplantae > Streptophyta > Pinopsida > Cupressales > Cupressaceae > Sequoia > Sequoia sempervirens. The sequence goes on along the minus strand of VDFB02358477.1, from coordinate 26,650 downwards.
TTTGCAGTGGTTTCATCTTTCTTGTTATTAATGAAATTATTCCTTTTGTCCCTCTTGTTTTCAAATTTGTTATTCTTGTGACCCTTCTTTTTGAAATTTTGGTGAGACTATTCCCACTTGCCTTTGTTGCGCTTCTTGTACCGGAAAGAGTCATCTTTCTTCAGCCTCTGCTCTTGTCTAACTACCTTTTCATAGGCCTCATCCATTATTTGTGGAGCTAGTACATCCACAAGACCTCCTACTCGATTGTTTAGTCCCATTATAAATTTTTGAACCCGGAAGTTTTCATCCTGCTGGTACTAGGGAACATACTTAAGCAGTCGAGTGAATTTCTCCCAATATTCATTAACTGATAGAGGTCCCTGCCTCAGATTTTCAAAGTCTAACAACTTCTGGTCATAGTATGTCTGCGGTAGCCACCTTTGATGAAATAATCGTACAAATTGTTCCCATGATACTTCAGCTGCTACCATTCCCATTTCTGCTCTTTTGTTCTCCCACCAGGTGGCAACTTCTCCTGCCAGCTGATAGGTCGCCCATGCTACCTTCGAATTATCAGAATAATCTCTCAGCTCAAAGTATTTTTCCATTTCCATCAACCATGCCTCCACGGAATCACCCGAAACGGAGCCCTCAAACTTAGGGGGTTTAATTTTCTTCATGTCTTTGGCTAGTTCATCAGCCAGTCTGCTTTTCTTGTGTTCCAAAGTCAAGATTTTTGAAGTTTCCCCTTGCTGTTTGCTTTGGTTTTTTATTCTTTCTTCACTTGTCATGTGATGCCCTTCCACTTTTCTTTCTAGGTTATCTAACCGAGTTTGGGTTGTATTCATCAAAGTTAATAATTGGTCCAACTTGGCCATGGGGTTATTGTTTTGTTCCACCCCAAATCCATGTCTAGAATTTTCCATTCTGATGATGTCCTGGTTACATTAATATCTCTAATTAGTCTTATTTGTTTACTAATTTTAGGCCCTAATTTCATATAGATTTCCTTTTATACAACTCATTCAACATTTTCAGACATCAAAGCATTTTGAATTTAAAAGAAGTAAATTTTATTTATTGCTTGAATATGGATCATCACTCCCTGTGATTGATCCTTACATAGATAGTACAAAATTTCTCTATCACATCCTGTGATTGGTTTATACAAAATTCTCTATCGCATCCTGCGATAGATTTATTTCATAATAGTACAAAATTTTCTATCACTTCGGTGATAGATTCCTTACAAGGATTACAAAATGTTTAACACTTCCATGAATAGGCTCGGTTTTTAGGTTCAAGGTTCAGTTTGACTAGCAATGTTAGGCTCCTCTTGGTCACGGAGCCCTGTGTACAGAAGAGGTTAGTAAACCGGGGTTGAAACTTGTTTTTCCATAGTTGTTTCAAGTTGGGTCTTCAGTTTGGCATATTTCAGTGTGTTGGTTCTGATCGTTTCAGTCAGTATCTTGACTTTCACTTTTTTCCTTTCTCAAGGTCGTCCATTTCTTCCTCTCCTTCTGGAGTCTTTTTAGGGCTTCGGCCATTGTCTCTGTATCCGATGGGAAAGAACAGTTTGAGTAATCATATGATAGCCTGATCTTCCACATCCAAACAAATACCAGGTCACAGACCTTCTTCTGAGGTGTTTGTCATATCAACACCATCCTGGAATAACATCAACAATTAATTTAGTTTTCTAAGTCTGTATGATGAGCCCGAGGTTCAGTGTCGAACCCAGTCACTTTGATACCATGTGTAACAACCTACTAGTTCTACAGTTATAAAAGTTAACTATCAACTACCTTCAGCTGATTTGTAACTAATTTGATTTCAAAAGAACTAGGGTTTTCCATTTGTTCTAACTAATTTCAAGATGCAACTAAAATTTTACCAAGATATTGTTTCACTTGAAAAGGAACCTCTACTGTTTCACAAATGTCCATAATAGAATAACTGTCATTCTATGGTTTTCTTTAAAACACATTTACTTTATTTTTCAATAACCAATTCCTAGAATTCAAACATTCAACAAAAAGGAAAACATTGATTAATCTAAAAAAAAATTTGCAAATTAATCATTGACATATATCTTAAATGAATAACTATATCTGCATAAAAGAGTATAATCAGAGCATTTACCTGGAGATAATATAAAGAATTGATTTTTATATTTTCCACCATCTTCAGACTGCATTTTCTTGAAATTGCATTATCAGAGAGGAAGAGGAAAAGGAAGAATCATCAGGGGCTTTACCACCCAACCGAGACCTTCTGGTCTTCCTGTGTCGTTCGACTGAAGTACCCGGCCCTTCTCGAGGTCAATTAACAAGGATCAAATGTTATCATGTCTTTGAGCCTGGTGTCCATGCATCTATATTGTTGGTCGATCCCTCCTCTGTAGGTTCCTCCTACCCAGACAGATCATTCTGACTAGAGTACATCTGACACATGAAAACTGACTTTTGCCTCGTTGACATCTACCTTGGCCAAGGATTTTTAAATGCTTCTGGCATCACTATGTCGGTCTCTCTAGCACTACTATGCTGATGCCTCTGGCACTACTGTGCCAACATCTCTAGCACTACTGTGTTGTCAGCATACACCCTTGCTCGACATGATTGTTTCCAAGTTAGGTTTTTATTTCATGTTTTATTGTTGACGTGACAAAATACTCTAAGATTCTTAACCTTACGGTTTATTGTTGTTGAGAAGAAATGGATCCTTTCATTTAAGAAGTTCAATTGATGTTCTAAAGGAGAAAGAGGAAGATGTACTATCTAATTAGATAAAATCATTCAATTTCATTGCCTGTCTAAGATTGGGGTAGTTTAAGTATACTTTCCAGGTCAGACTATTAAGAGTGAAAAAGATTTGCAATAAGCAGGAGATTTAATTAACAAGATATTCGAGAAGGCTTGGTTACAAACACAGCCTCAAGTATCCTGTACAAAATGAACAGATCAGAGGAGCACACCTATCCTAATTCATGTTTTAGAAGTAATGTAGATTAGATGAGCTCAAGATTTGCTACAGAATAATTATTAACTATTATCAGCTTCCGGAGTTGGAGATTGGAGGCATGTCTTCGCATTCAGAAATATAATATCAGGACTTAGAGACTTCAGAAAGAAACCCTAGGGCTACGCAGATGGTGAAGAACCAATCAAAGAAACATTCAACATCAAGACTGGAGATTTCAGGGTTGCACAGACGAAAATTAGCCCCAGAGTCGCAAAGAATAGATTCGGGTTCTGATTTTAGGGCTCAATAGTTGGTAGACGCTAGAGAAATGTCACATTGAATTCAGAATTGAGATTTTTAAAAATAACCTTCACTAGAATTAATCGCACAGCTAAAAACTCCTTTAACCCGTCTATAAAATTAGATTGTTCTAAGCTTCACTTAGGTATGAATTTGATAAAGCACCAGATATTTGTAATATTACTCGGATTCAAGAGAAAAAGACACAAGAATCTCTTACGTGCCTAGTTGCAGAGGTATACAAGCTCGTTAAAGAACTAATATAGGAATGACGGCTTTACTTCCTTAATCTAGCTTGACAAAGGCAACCTCACAGCCTCCTTAGATGATTGAAGGAACCTTTCCCTATGAGTAGAGACCAAATCTTCACAGCTTCCATTCACAGCGACTGAGGCTCTCAGAAGAAGTTCGAAATGAAGGCAATGTGGAAGGAACTTATGGAATTCGAATGGTGATAGAAAAACAGAGTCAAAAAGGCATAAACATTTCCATCTTGATTCAAAAGAAGGTTTCCCAAATCATGATACCCGTCACACACAGAGAGGAGATTCCCATGAAAAGAGATGACGAGAAAACTGACTATCGCCAATTCGATAGGGAAAGAAACTAAACTTAAGAGGTTGCCTCTTTGCCTTCCACTCCGGAATCTTCCAAAACCCTTCACATTCATGCGTTTTGAGGAGTGGCGGAGTGTGCTTACTCCATGGTCGTCGTCCATTTTCCCCACGAATGAACTCGACAAAGAAGAATAAAATTTGCATTTCAAATGCTTTAATTTAAATATATATCCATTTATTGTTTTATTGTTATTTAAGCTTTAATCTTTTGAACATTCATATTTTTATTATTTAATTTAAAATACCCCCATTAAGTTTATATCATAATTTTGACTTTAATATTCATTATTTATTTTACCAAGGCCAAGGCTTTATTTTTGCATTGTTATTCGCTTCCAGAGTTCAATGATAACTTGATCCTTGTCAACTGCTTCCTCTCCCTGATGATAGTCCCTTTTCCTTCGTGCGATGTCAATCCTACAATCACTTGGCATAGGAAACTAGAGTCAGTCCATTCTTAATGCATTAATTCACGTTTACATATAATATCATCATCATCATTAAATACATCCGAAATCTAAATAATCATACATATTCACATTTACATTTGCAAAAGAAGGAAACAAACATAACAATTATTTAATCCATCATTCACGTTCCCATGAAAGGAAGTTACAATAACAATATTAACATCCAAGATTCCTATACCACATCATATCAAGTCTTAGGGGTATGTAACATTTTAGGTCTGCAACACATTTGTATCAGGTGTGATATATATTTCTTTATGTTTGAAAATGCTATAGTTTACATTGCTTCCATAAGTTTTTATTAATTAATTTAAAAAGAGAGCTCTTTAGTGTATTTTCTGTTTGGAATTAATCTCAATTTTTAATGCTTTCCATGTTTCAAAGCAGATATAGAGAAACCTTCTATTTGAATACTTGAAACAAATATGCATGATATTGGGCATTTTCTAAATCTTATTTTGGGTATACTCCTTGATATGCAAAACAGGTATATTTTGCACTTTGCTTTGTGACTATGTTGGAGACTGTAGAATCTTAAATTGTTTGTCATTATGAGATGATATATTCTACTGTTTGTAGGCTTTTTGAGTATTTTAGTAGTATTTTAGATATTCTAGTGCATGATGCTCGAAAAGAAGGGGAGTTTGATTATGAAATTGTTGACATTAAAGCTAACCTTATAAAGCTACAGGGCTCACCAAAGGTCATTATTATCTATATTGAAGTTTGCATATTTTTTTATGGCCTTTTGGAAGGGGTCATGCTATCTATAAAGTTATGTTATATTATTCTAATCATAATGTATAATGTATCTTAGCAAACTATACATGTGGATCAAATGTCTGGTGCATCAACTACTCTATTTACATTACAAATTGATTGTGGAATTGCACGAGAGGTATACATCTGTGATTGATATCATTGATTCCTAATAATAGATCAGCTATAGAAGAGTTTGGTTTCAAATCTTATTATTCTAGTACATTTATAAAGTGTGTATGAACTTGCTCTCTAATTTTCTTTGTTATTGTTTTTTTTCCTTGTAACAAATGGGATTTGATTCTTTGATGGTCAAATAATTGAATTTCTTCCTTGTAGTGATTCTTCTATTTTTACCTTGTCATAGTGTCTTTTCACCCAAGAGGGGTGACTCTTCAAGGAGGTCGGCCACACATGCATAAAAATAAATTTATTTTAATTAAGAAACCCTTCCACATGTGGGCACCAATATCAAGAGGGGTTGACCCCTTTGAAAAATAATTTATTTATAATTTTGATTTCCTCAAAAGTGGGTGTGATAATAGGAGATGCCGGCCCAAAATAAATTTAATTTTATTTTGATTTTTTTCTTCACAAGATGGGTGCCAAAAAAATTTGACCTACATGTGTTGGCCAATATAAATATCTTTTAAATATTTAATTTAAACTTCATTTCTTGTGGCCTTAGTGAGATACTTAACTACAAATATTAATCTCTGTTTTGTGGCTTTTCTCATTACTTGTCCAATTTGTTTTATAAGATCTAGTAAGAAACTCATGATCGCTAGGATAGTGAATTCCTTCTTGACATTAATGATAAGGAACTTAGATAGCTAATCCTTCATACGAGTTTTGACATCAAAGACAACAATCTCTTCATTCATCTTTGACTTCAACGAAAATCATTCCTCATTAAACTCTTTGGCATGAATGACGACCTTGTCCACTTTTGACATCAAGGACAAAATTTCCAACAATCTCTCCCTTTGTCATTGATGGCAACAAAATCATAATCCTGTCCTTTTGTTTTTCTCCCCTTACTCTATCTCTCACCCTTTGAGATCAATGGCAAAGGGACACTTAGCATCCTTCTTTTCTTTATGATATGATTCTCTCCTTTTTGTGATGCTCCCCTTGTCTGTAAAGCTCCCCCTTTCACGACCCCCCCCTTGCACTAATTCTCCCTTTGTCTCTTTGTCACTTGGGTGATATGCTTCCTCTATAGTTGTCCAAATAAATACATTGGATGATCTCAATTTTAACACATTAAGAACTTCTCAAAGAATCTTCTTTTGTCTTTCATGCTTCCACTTGTCATTAGTGGCATCATTCTTCCATTCTCTCTTTTTTGACTTTCCTTTTGACATCAATGGCAATAAATTTCCAACTATCTCTAATTTTTCTCTTACACAAGGTTGTAGCTTTCAACCTTTCTATAATTCTTCCCCATTTTCATTAATGATAAAGGTATATTCATTATACCTCTTATCCATTGTCTTCTATGGAATCATTACATTAGTAGGGACTTGAACATAAGTATAACCATCATAACCATCCAACTTGCTACTATCCATTTCTTTTTCTTTTCCCAATACATGCTCGTGTGTTCTATCATACTCTTCATGCAAGGACTCCTTTGGATCATTCACATTCTCCCATAGCATCTTCATCATGGTTTCTTTCTTCTTTCATTGTCTCGAATCTTCTAAGCTTTCTATCATCTTGTGAAATGTCCCACCCCTGATCTGAGTTTTAGTTTGCATTTTTTTTGCTCGATTATTTCCAGTTTGATAGATGGAACATTTTATCAAACATTTACTAGGCAAGATGCCAATGATTCATCAATAGATTATCATGCATATAACTCACTTAACATAGCAATTGACAGTGTCAATACTAGATGAATGAACATGCTACTCATAGGAACTTTCAATAGTAATACATGAATTCTCATAAATTATTCCACTTTCATTTACAATATGCAACTAACATTGGAAAAGGGGACACACTAAGTGTGTCCAACTTGTGGTATAGAGTACACCTAGGATTTTCCTGGCTAGGGCTTTTGTTTGAGTAGGCACATATTCTTTAGTGCGAGTAGGCACATATTCTTCAATGCAAGTAGGCACACAATTTTTTGCGAGTAGGCACATACTATTTTTACATAGGTTCTCTAGAGTATGTCATAGTTATGAGGCCCTTTGCTACTAAAATCTTCCTGAGAGTGACATTTCCAAGTGCTTTGATTCAAATAAGTATTGAAAACCATTGATGTTAAAAGAAATTGGGAATAACATGTATATGTTTTTGATGTTAATTTGATTAAACTTTGTGGTTGGGTTATTTAATTTATTATGTTAATTGTTTATTTTATAATTCTTGCTCTATTTCACATGTTATAGTTTACATTTGTTATTTATATTTATTTTGATAACCTTACAGATTTCAAATTATCTTAACTCTAATATTTATTAAATTAAATTTGTAGTTGATACTTAAATAACACTAGGAGAATTTAGTGACATTACACTCTTGCTTATAGTTTGTTTAGTATTTCAATTAATCTCTCCCTTTCCAACCAATAAAATCCGCTTCACTTTAGTTTCAATCCTCCTCAATTTATCTCTACATGTTGTGAGAAGACAATAAGAGGAAACTTTTCAATACATTGTTGGACAATCTTCAATTATTCTAGCAAAAAGGATTGTTGTAAATGCTACCAAGCAAGGATGTTGTGCAAACATAGTAAGAAGGATGTTATAAAACAACACATAGGTTGAATTAGTTGTCCCCAACTATCCCACGCCTGTAAACACCCCTACTGAAATGTGTGGTAGTTGTTGCGATTGTTTCAGTTTGACAGATGTTCCATTTTGTCAAAATGTCTCATTGCATTGCATATATTAAATCAATATTCAAAGGAATTACAAGGAAAAATATAAAGAAAAATTTTCACAACTTTTTTCCATTACATCGATTGTCGTACACTAATATATTTGTAGAAGTATAAGGGCAGTCTTGGGTAAACTCAATCTGAGTAAGTAAATGGGACAAATATGCATATAACAGTACTCAAAAATTTGATACAACAACAAATATTACAATTCGAGGCCTCTTCTTATATTCTTTGAATCACTTAGAAATCAAATAGAGACAAATAACAATCATGCAACTCTCATACAATAGTGTACACACTAACAACAATTTTTGAATGGAAGTTACAACAAGTATATATGCAGAAATGTAATGAAAATACTCGAAAAAGACTTCCAGGAAAATGTAAGGTCTAAACCCAAGGTTTACAGTGCTAGAACATGATGTTAAGTTTATATTTTATTGACAACAACAAACAAAACAATAATACTCTTGCAAGATTATCATGCCCAGCTCCTGTAGCCTTATGCGACCCTCATAGCAGCCAAATACAAGGAAAGACTCCCATGAACAAAAGATGCAAGTTGTGTATGATGGAAAGATGAATTGCCCAGGCCTGGAAATTCATGTCCACTTCCTGTAAGGATCGCATCCTTGTTTTGTAACCCACAACCATCCAAAAATAAAGGTGTTGAAGTGTATAACTAGCATTATGAACCACGTTCCAAACCCTAACTCGAGTTGGTGATTTCAATCGCTCAGGCTAGCAAAGATGACTCCAATACCCACGACTAGGTAGTGTAGCAACAAACCACCAAACATTCATTGAAGATGTAGAAGTATGATGCCTAGCTGATGAATAATCTTCTTGAAACTTGGACACCAACCCTCAGCTTCTAACCAAAGGAATAAATATATCATTCCCTTCAGTCTTGTCTCTACAAGAGACTCACAAAATTGGAATCATTGCCCAATTGAGAAACTTGAGTGATTTCCCCTTTGAACTAGCTAGGGTGGAATTGTTTCACTATCAAAACCATAGAAATTTCAAGCTCGAAAGCTCACAGTAGAAGAAAATAAACTCCAATAATGAATAAAGCATTCTCCAAACACCTTTTTTATATCCTCCTGAGAAATAACCACCCATAAGGATACAAAGATGGGTCCCAACTACTAGGCCATGTTAGGCACCCATTTACAAATGATCTCTCACAAACAAAGTAAAGGAGAAAAACCACATAGGAATAAACCGCTCTCCAAAAGAGAGAATGCATGAAAACAATCATGTACAAGTGATGAAAGAATTTATGAATGGATTACTCCAACATGACCCCCCTAAAACTACATCAATCACAAATATACAAGAGATATCCCTCCCATAGGAGAGAAAGAGTGAGACTATATATCCCCCTATGATGAAGTATCTCCTATGCCAATGGTGAATGCTCAAAGACAAAAGAGAATCCAATGCTAGCAAATAACATGTCTCCCCTTTAAAAGAAACAAGTCCAATGGTTGATATAGAAGAAAATCCAACTGCAAGAAGAGAGATGAGAGAAGAAGTCTCATGATGGTTTATCTTTGAAAATTGATCAAGTGTCTTCATGCTAGAGTATGCCACAAAAAAATAGGTGTTATCCCAATCAAAGAAGATGACACATCAAGACTATGGAAAATCATGTTGAACAATCTCCAGACAATGGTGTGACAACAATTTTGTTGCAACTATCATTAAAGATGAGAGATGACCCCTCAAATGTGTCCTCTAAATCAACAATATGAGATTCAGTACAAAACATATCTGATAAACCTATCAAGTAGTCATCCCATAAAGTTGAATATGAAAGACAATGATCATCTTGTTGAAAGTATTAGAAGCCATGTCAACACTGGAATTTGAAGTAGCAGGGGGTGGAGGAGATGGAAGCTCAATACAAGTCTCAAGAACACCAAGGTTCAAGTGACCAAACTTGTCATAAAAATGATTCACACTTGGTGTGGGAGTGTGAATATAACCAGTTAAAGGAATTGCATTATCATTAGGAGAAAAATGTAAAAAAGGTATACAATTGAGATGAATGATCAACCATCTCAACAACAATAATATCTCTACTCTCCAAGTCTCTAATGAACACAAGTTTAGGTGTTCAATTGTTTTACCTACTTCACTATGTGTAATTTGATAAATAGAAAGAGGATTGGTTGACAAGGATGGGACACAAAGTACATCATTGAATTTTCCATCTCCTATGTCAGTAGATCATTTCCCACAAGCATGCATATATGTGTTGTTACCCATCAAAATGTGTGGTAAAGTGCAATGCTCAAATGAAGAGAACATACCTTGGATGAAGTCATATGATGTGAGTCTCCAGAATCAAGAAGCCATGTACCTAACTCGAGACTTGTAGATGCAAGAAGCGCTTTACCTTTCATCTTATTAGCTCGATTAGCAAAAGAATTTGTCCTTGATTGTGTGGATGATGATTTTATAGAAGAAGAGGATGAACTAAGCTCGTTTGAAGGAAATTAAATATTGTGCTTCTGAAGGAGTTGCTTCAACTTTTCTATTTTTTTTAAATAACAATTATGTTCAACATGCCCTTGTTTTTTGCAATATGCACTTGCGGGTTTCTCCTTCTTAGGTTTATCCTCTTTGGAAGAGGTGGGAGGATCATCAAATTTTTTCTTACTTTTGGATTTCTTCTTTCCTTTTCCTTTGGGTGATTGTGCTAACAATGCTCGAATCTTGGGAAGTGCATCTAATTGGATAAGATTAGTTTTCTCTCTAGTCAAACAGTCACAAAATGTTTCAAAAGAAGGCATTCTAAATGATTCACCTAAGGCATCCATGGTGGAATACAAGGTAGAAGAAAATATTGCAAATGTTCCTTATTACTTGGGAAAAATCAAGGATACACGTTCCTTATCAAATTTATCTTTCCCACAACCAACCAATTGAGATCTCAATGAGTTGAACTTAACCAAAAAATTGTGAATGGTAGGAAACATATCAAGAGAAAGAGATGTCGATTTTGCCTCTATTTGCAAACTACAAAATTCACTAACTATAGCAAACAAATCTAAGTTGTATTTTTCCCATACCTACTTTGGTGGTGCACTTGTCAATGTGGAACAATTATCATAATCCTACAATGCAATCAAATGCATAGCCTCATCACATTTGTTTCTATGAGGAAATCTCTCATGCTCCTTAATTAATTTAGGTTGACAATCACCCAAAGTAGACCATAAACTTGAAGAAAGGAGCAATCGCTGCATTTTGGATTTCCATGTGTGATAATTGTGAGGAGTGAGTAGCTCAAGTGAACCTGATTTATCCATGAGAGCAACAAGAACCTAGAGAGAAAATAGATAAAATACTGCAAAAATTTGATATAAAACCTTATAGATTTGAATCAAGATTGAAGATGTAGCCCCTCCAAAAGGAAAAGACTTCTGATATTTGCAAAAATTGAATAAAATGTACTTGTGGTTAAATTTGGAAAAAGTGCATGAATATAACAAAAGAGCTCCTCAATATCTTTGCAATGTTGCAAGAATTGTGAAAATTGGATAAAAATGCAAAGAGTTATGAGTTTGGATGTCCAAATGGGAGATATGACTTCAAACAGAAATAATGTTTACTAGCAACAAAATTTGATAATGAGACCTACACCTTTGGAAAGTAAACAAAACCAACTTTCCAATGATATCGAGTTTGTGAAAATCTAACTTCTGGATCAAAAGTTTTAGTAGTTTTCCCAAAACTATTAGTTGAGAAAGAAAAATTTGTTTACCCCCTAGGTTCCTAGGTGTTGGTCGTCCATACGATCGTCGACATGTAGACACAATGGCAAGGCTTTTATTGGTCCAAAATTCTTGAAATTGAAACTACCTTCTAGATTTGACAACCCTCTCACAACTTGATACCCTCGTAGATCTAGCCTCACATGTTTGGTTTGGATGAAACAAAAGGAAAAATTGACTTTTCTTGGGCACTTTGAACTCAATGGTGAGCTCAGATTTGCATCATCATGCACCAAAATAAACCTACAATACAAAGCCATAAAAAGGAAGCCCCCAAAATTTGGTAGTTTTATAAAAAAATTGTAATTCTCCAAGTCATCATATGATGCAATAGAAGAGCATACTCAACTTTTCAAGATCCAAAAAGATTTCCAACATAGCAATGGCTCATGCAGAGAATCAATCTCAAAAATGAGAAGGGGATTTGTAGATTTTAATCTCTAACACTATGTTAGTCACCAAAGGACTCAAGTTCCTAGGATCACCTGCAACCAAAACTTCTTTCTACAAGAGAGAAAATCAAGAGCATAGATTTTCAATAATGAATGCAAAATAATTATATTGATATAATTGATTATAGTTCTTTATATAATATTCATGTGAGTCCTTGCTTATATAGGCAAGGTTGAGAGGTAGGATTAAACAAGATCATGATGAGTATCTTAATCCTATGACATGAGACAACTGGTGATAAGATCACATGACAACTAAGGACTTCTAGAAAGATTCCTAGACCCCCAAGAAGACATGTGAACATGTGTGCATAGGACTTAACTAATAACTAGTAAGATAATGTGCCTTTTTCACACTACAAAGGGGAAACCAGTTAGGTTATGTCCTTGTTCACACCAACACTAACAAATGAAAATTTGAAATACTTAAAAATATTTGATATTCCAATGAATGAACAAAGAAAATGCCAAACATCCATATGTTTATATTATATTCAAATTTTCAAAATGATGATTACATTAGAAAATAAAATTGGCCAATTGCCCAATGCCTTAAAACCATCACTCATCCCCAAAGTCCGCATTGAACTCATCATCACTCAAATTGCTAGACTCTTGTGGCTCAAGTTCCTCCAAAGCAATACTAACCATCCTTGTTTGTGCTACATCTTCATCAACTTGTGTTGGATCCTTTGGTTTTACATCCCATTGGGCTACTAGAATCTCCTTGTACATAAGCATGTTTGTAGTCAATGAGACACAAGGAACTATGTACAACTACAAGCTTCTCTTCTCTAACAAAGGTAAGTTGGTTCCTCTTAACATAGTAGATGAAACTATAAGTAGACTATTTCCTATCATTAGCTAAAGAACTAGAAACCTAGGACAATAGATGAATGACTAGTGGGGTAGTCAAATCATTAGGCCCATGCATAGTATACCATAGAATTGGATCCTCACGTGCCATGGTCTCTCTATCTATCTTGGCTTCTTTTGAATATCCCATAAGAGTGGCAAATTTTGTCCACTCAGTACAAATGATGCTAGCCTCTGGAGAATCATGCATCTTCTAAATGGCCTTCATGAACCCTACCTTCAGTTTAGCATCCTGTATAGGAATAATTCTATATGGACTTTACATATACCACTTTGGTTCAATGCATAGGTAGCCATGTGTAAAGGAGCATTGGGCTTCTCCCATTTGCAATGAATAATTGGCTGAATGTGCTCATTGTAGAATGCTAATGTGGGGTCGTTCTTTTTTACAATAGCTTTCATTTGGCCAAGCATATTGTTAATGCACTAATACACCTCCCAAAGATTAGGTGCATTTTTTCCACATATATGATAACTATGAAAACTTGACTAATGATAGAAAAAATGTAACTTTGCATCAGCCCAAAAAGTATCACTCTTCACCATCTCTTTCACCCTCCTTGCTTGCTTTGACTTAGAATCAGGTCACTGCTTCCTCTCTACTGTAATGACAATTAGTTGCAATGCTTCTTACGACTCAAGCATCCTCAACAAGAGAATGAAGCATGATGCATATCTAGTCTTTGTAGGTTCCAAAAAATCTCTTCTTAGAGAAGATCCTAAAGAGTGGATGTGAAGTATGGTGGTTGTAGATAAACATCTACACATTTCTAGCATCATTAACTACCTCTTTAATTTGTGTAATCTTTTCCATTTCCTTGAGTGTATTATTCATGGTATGTATGCACCATAGAGTCCACCAAATATGCTTGTAGGTTGCCTTAATCAATTTTCTTGTAGCTTTGCACACATATGCAACATCGGTCACTACATGCACCACATTCTTTGGCCCAATCTCCTCAATAGTATCTCTAAGTATCTGGAACTGAAAATTGGCATCTTTGTAGTACCTTGAACAATCATTAACCCCAAGAAAGTAAGGGTCCTTTGTACATGTGACTATGATGTTTATGAGTGGACGATGCCTAATATTTGTCCATCCATCCATGATTATGTTGCATTGACTAGTGACCCAGGTAGTTTTCATTTTCTCCATTAGAAGATTAATCTTGGAATAGTTCTTATCCAAGATTGTTGTTTTGAATTTTGTCTCTCCTAGTGGCACATATAATGGTATTGCTCTAATTATCTTTACCACAACCTCCTTATAGAAGTGCAGCGAGCCACATGGAATGGAATTGCATTGGTAATGATGAATTTTCTAATGGCATCCTCTGCCTCATCTTTTTTTTGCACATCAAATAACTTTTCCACTGTGTTTGCTACATCACTAGTGGTCATTCTACGCTTTGAACTAGATGGAATAGCATAAGTAGAACAAGTTGAAACTCATGGAACTAGGGTGTTTGTATTCTACTAGGAGTAGGAGTAGGAGCCCTCAAAGACAAAGGGATTATTACAAGACTTTGGTCACCACCATAAGCTCACAATTTTGGAAGGTTGGTGCCTTCGTCCCCTTGGTTGTTCAGTGTCGCTTTCTAGATTTGTGACATGGCTTAACTGCCTCCTGTGGATCTTGTATAAATCTGGTGTTTGTATCGGGCACTAACAGGTCGATCGTTTGGAACAATGACAAAGCCATTGCAACACATAATTTGTAATGAACAACCCCAAAAAAAATAATTCAAAATTGTTAGCTCAAAACAAAATTGAATGCTAAGAAACTTCCTTTCCATTTTCTGATCACCAAGTTCCTAGTGTAGGTGGTGAGAGCATATAGTGTACGGGATTATAAATTCTTTTGAAAATAAGCAATTGAAAGTAGTATCTAGCTATTTAATGGGGTTAGCCAACATTTCCACTTTTCAGTGGTAAGTACAACAAAAAGACAACTCTTCCACTTTTCAATGGTGAGCGAATACCATAAACCACTTGTTTAGTAGGATAAGTATCAACAAATAACATGAGCAAGTCATTGGTGGTACTACCATCTAGTTCTACAATCCAAGGTGTAAGAAAGGAATGACTTTGGCGGTATGACCATCCAAAGCACTTACAACATTAGTCTATAAGTATATTTAGCTCAACATAAACATGTCAAACAATGATATATCTACTATCATAAAATGTTGATAAAGATTAAAAATGTTGATACAATACAAACTATTGTGATATCCCCAAATGTTGCCAAATATTATTCAACTCAATGAAATAAAGTTCTCAACAAGATATATACCTTAAACAAATGTAAATGGTGAAGGTTGCAGGTCTGATATCCTCTGCAACTTGTTGTTTCAGGGCTAGACAACGAAGGATTTCACTCAGAAATAACCATCATTTCATTCCCAAACACCAACAAACACTTTTTACATGGAAAGAGCACTTCAAACCTCATGAAAAAACACCCTCAAAGATCTGGAAAGATGCTACAACAACATGATGTCAAAGTTTCAGGCTTGTACAGGTCTGTCATACATCAAATCAGCAAGTTGATTGCTCGAAAATCACAAAGAATGCATACCTAGTTCATCAAAGGATAGTGTGGTCCATTGTAATTAGTTCCCAATGCAATCCCCTTCATTGAACAACATAAAAACCCAAGTAAAGGGCATTGTAGGTCTGAAAATCACTGGATAAAATGCTGCAGTGTAGTGTCAAGTCTGTTATGACAAGAAAAAATTGCAAGGTCTGATATACAATTGTTGTAGGTCAAAAAATCCATGATAAATCATCAAAATCCCTCCAACCACCAAAGATATGTACCTCCTAATCACATCCAAAATCTTTGCACATGTTCATGCCTAAGTTATTGGTTCGGTTTCAAGTTCGGGTTTGGGTTCGAGGGTTCGGTTCGTGGGTTCGGGAAAATCTTTTTTGGGGTTGGGTTTGTTAATACAAAAACATATAAAATATATATATTTATAGATGTAATATACATACTTTTAATATTTTTAAATTACAACATTATTATATTATAATTAATAATATTATGTATTATTAATATATGTTTTTATATTACTAAATGTATAAATGTTATAAAATATTAATAATACATTTTTAAAAATTTAAATATATAAATTTTATACAGTATTAATAAATTAATAATATATAACATTATAATATATTAATATAATAATAAAAATTATAATGTAAAGTTAATATTAATAAATAGTAAAGTTGATATATAATATAATAATTAATATTAATAAAATTAATATATAATGTTATAATATATTAATATAATAATAAAATTGTAAAAAGATGATATTAATATATATAATGTTGAGGCAAAGACTCCACTATAGTGCTGAAGGTGAAGACTCGAAAACATGAATGGGCTTGGAAGCTTTGAAACGACTGTATTCCATCTCTCTATTTCATGAATCATTTTTGTCTTGCAACCGTGCAATGCGTGTGAGTTTGGAAGGGTGGGACAAGGCTAGTGTGGTGGGTTAGATTCTTGCTATGACTTCACTCTAAAACTTCTCATGATGCAACCTTGACTACTTCATGGAAATTTGTTGGCAACATTCGTCAACAAGGGCTAGAAAAATGTTAAAATTCATCAAAAATTCGCTCAAACCTTTCCACCAGACGAACCCACAATAACTTTTTTGAACCCTATTTGGACCTAGGCCTGACCAGACCCGGACACTGGACCCGGCGGACTGGACTGGACTGGTATCTGCCTGTCAAGAGCTACAAACCGGTAGCATAGCATTCACCAAATCGAAATCCCAAAATCTACAATCAAAATAATTTGAGTTATCTTATTTTTTGAAACCTTAAAACTGAAACTCCATTGAAGCACAATGTGATTCCTGAATAGAACCACTCCACTAGCTAGGGATTATCTTTCAAATCCAAAACTAGTAATCAAATGAGGGTTTTCGTTCTCAAATGAGTTTTGAAAGAAGTCGCAGGTTCAATCAGACAACATAACAATATGTGTAATCTTGAGCATAACTAAATGAGCCCTGAACAACTCGTTTTTAGATTTTTTTATTGTTTTTTCGGAAAAAAACTTTTTCTTTTTTTCATGCTTTTCAAAAAAAAGTATTTTTTGCTATTTCGCAGTTTTTTTCCGAAAAAATACTTTTTGTTTTTTATCGAAAAAACACTTTTTTTGTTTTTTCATTGCTTTTTTTCTCTAAAAAAGCACTTTTGCATTAAATTGAATAATTCATTATGTGCAAACATTTAATCACCTTTCCAATGAGCTATTATACTAAGTTGTCTTTTGATTATTTCTCAACATTAGACAACATTAGTGAAATATTAATTAAATAACTTAGTAACTCACCCAACTTGTCAAAAGTATTGAAACATCATCGAAATCCAATTCTGACCACACCATGATGAAACTGAAGCTATAAAAAGATGATTGAAATCAACTTGGTGGCTTTCTAAAAATAGCTTGCTTCTCCAAGAAGTTTGGAGAGCACCCAAAAGGTCATAAATAGATTTTGAAAGCATATAAGGGCTCCAACTAACCAATTGAACTCAAACCCAAGTACAATTGCTCCACAAGGTTGATCAAATGCTTCCTCGAGAATGTTGGAGTTCTCTCTACCTAACCAGTTAGCCACCATAAGACTTGGAAACTAGTTAAATGTGCACAAATTGGCTAAGCCCCAAAAGGGGACATTACACAATTTATTTATTTCAATTCTCTTTTCAATTGACAACCCCCCACAAACTCCTACATCTTTGCTAGTGACATAAAGGAGATCTGAATTAACTTTGGTGAGGCTGCCTTGAAATTCAAGCTATCAAAAATGATATTTCCATACCCTAGTGCTCCCTATTGATTTTGAATGCAATTTAGTGGCAAATTGGTATAAAGGTGAGTTCTTATCAAAAGGGAATCTTGGCAAAATCCTCTAATAATTCAGAAGGGAAACTAAAATGTGCATTGCTAATAAAACTAGTTGCCTTAGCCCACCCCACATCTATACTTAAAGTCTTTGATTGAACCTTTATATGCTCAATTTGTTCATCTTCATCACTCATGTTGTGAGAAGAACTCATACTCATAGTGACATAGCAAGAAACAAAATTTATGGTTTCCATACATGTCATAATGTGTCATTAAATTAATAAATAATAAATTATGCATAGGTTGAAGACATAAGGATTTTCTTTTTATTTTTCTTACTTTAGGTTGCACAAAGCACAAAAATAGAGGATACATGAAAATATGAATCCTTGTTCTTAATTTTTCATCAAACAAGATTCCACTTTTAATTTTATTACTTCAGATTTCATGAAGTGCAGAGGTAGAGGATATACAAAAGACGAAATTTTAATTTGACTTGCAAATTAATTTTTCTTTTTAAATTTTTAGTCAAATATTTATTCAAATTTGTAAAAGGAATAAATAATAAAATGTTGTTGTTATAAAAAAATATAAAATTTGATCATTACATTATTCATTTGTAAAACAGAAACTAAAATAATAAATTGAAATTGAAATTTGTAACAACATAAGTACTAAATTACTAAATTGTAAACCCCTAAATTGATTACTAAATTTGTCAACTAAAATTAGTAATTAGTCACTAAATTGAACAATGAAAAATAAACAAAATAAAAAATAGGCTTGAAGGAATCCTACCTTGGATTTGAAGAAAGCTTTGAATCCTTTGATTCAATGGTTGATTGATGTCACTCGTTACCCTTGCTTTACTTCTTGCTCTTCCTCTCTCCAGTCCTCAATGCTAATGACCTCACTTGCACTCTTGTAGCTTGTTGTTACAACTTTCAACTTTGTTGTTGAAACTTGGGAGTGATTTGGAATGAAGCTTAGATGTCTATTTATAAATTTTTGTAAGTGTTTAGGGTTTGGGTGGGGCCCATAGACTATTAGGGTTAGGGTTAGTGGAATACAATTTAAAAGAGTTTTTTGACTTGAAAAAAAAACCTTTCAAACTATTTGGAAGTGGGGTATGCTTGGAAGGAGTGCCCTGGATGCCTTGGGAACATCTAGAATTCATCAAGGTGTCCACAAATGAGAGGGATGTCTCAAAAACACCCCTGGGGTGTGGGTTGTGATGTTGTGATGGAAGGGGTACAACTCGTCCAAGTCCTCATGTCCTTGGGATGTCCCTGTCTCAGGGACATGGGGACTAGGAGTAGGGATGCATTTGAGTGGAACACTGGTTTTAAATTAATGTTGATTGTAGGACATCCTGTAGATTCCTTTCTTTGACATTGAAATCCCTCATAGTCCTATGAATATTTGTCCATACTTTCTCATTGGTAGAATTGCAAGTTATTCGAAGAAGGGTAGGTGTGTAAAATGAGTGGGCACTGGCACCACAATCTATCTTGTTGCTGAGGTGTTTTTAAGTAGAGCTTGTTTTTACTGTTAGATTTTACAGAAAGTGAATTTTATTAACAGATAAATTGTACAGTTAGAAATTTAGAACAAAGAGACAAAAAATTCCAATACAAAAGATAATTAAGCTAAAAAAACTAGCAAATTGAAAGATTGAATACTCTCCACACTTTTGCTCCCACAAAGGAAACTCGTTTTTCAGTGTTATAGTGGCCACTTGCTATTTTATTAGGGTGGACATTTTGTCTCCCATTTATCATTTTCCCTTGCAAAAATGAAAGAGCAAGTGTAACCATAATGGCATGAGATTGTTTTCTTGCCACTTTGTCTCGCATCATTTTTCTCTATGTATTAGCATTTAATGCTTGAGGAAACACCCTGAAAAGCATTTATCTCCAGGTAAAATACAATGAAATATTGTTTTCCTTCTACAAATAAGAAATTATCTGTTGGTCTTATGTTTAGATAAAAAGTGTCCCTATAATTAGCTTTTTCATTTTCAACACAGTTACTCCTCCTCCATAAAATTCTTTTATAAAATAGCTTAAATTCAGCAAAATATCAAAGATTAAATTAGCTATGCTGCATAAAAATTAAAGGATCATAAATTGGTAAACACCTATTCTTTTATTCATTTTAAAGGCAAGCGGTCTTCTTCACAAAACACCTTTGTGAAATAACACAAACCTGTCATATCTATAAAGTTGTTTTAAGAAAAATCACTATACAAACAGGTGCTCACAAACTGCGGTGAGAATGTTTGTTGTCTTTTGGAAGGACTGTCATAAAATGGTGTCAATTTTACATGCAATCTTGTGGTGTTGAGGTGGCACACATCTTTTTTCTTGGTTAACAGTGAAACAAGTATGTGCAATTAACATATAGAGGCAGATAACGAGCGTACTATGATTCCTTTGAGGATTAATAGACAAAAGGGAAGATTCGTTGAAACATGTGTATAACTCATCAAATCCATTAATGTGGGATACTCACACACACCCTAGAATTGTTTAGCTTATTATCTTGTAGCTTCACTTTCAATATATTTCCATTTCTCATAGAAGATATGTTAGAAAAAATGACATATTTTCACCTTTAAAGTATAGAATCCCTTACCAATTTTCACCACAACTTTTTTACAGTTTCCACTAAGTTTGATTTTTGAGCATTTTTGTCAATTAATTGGCATGCAAGTGAATATGTAGAGTTTTTGTTTGATACTATTTGGAAAGTTTTATTGGAAACATTTAGAGCATAATTTTTAAGTTGTCAATTTTGGTACTGGTACAAGTTCGGGTTTGACTAAATTTTTTGTAGGGGTTTGGGTTCATTCATAAAAAAACATGCAAAAATTAGGTTTAGAATATCACATGGCATCATATAAACAAGAAAACCACCATAAAATTGAATGTCATTTAAAACATGCATGATAAATATAATATATTCATCATTCAAACTTCAAATGTGAACCCACAGAAGAACCGAACCAGGACCCAGATCCAGTGCAAAAGGAATTTGGATCCGGCCTTGTGGGAGGCAAACTCGGCTATTAAGCATAAATTCATCACTCCAAACTCCTTTAGCTTTCATTGGATATTAAAACATTACATCAAATAGTTGATGTGCATTCCACAAGTCTATAAATTAAGAAACTTTGAATATTACAATCTGTTGTTTCGATAAACAAAGTATAAAAAAAATTATTTTTTTTCCTGACCTCTTCGAAATACAAAGTCAGCCTCCAAAGTTTGCACCAAAAATAATACAGCTCATAGACTACTTTGATTACTCCAAATCTAATAATATTTGTCTTGCAGGTCTCACATCATACCTAGAAATGATAGCATCCAACAAAGAACCATCAAAACCTTCAATCTATTCTAACAATGCGACTCTTGGAAGAGTTATGACAATGTCCAACACAAAGGATAACTCACCAAAGGTCATGCCTTGTTTTTAAAAAAAATTGACCAGCAAGGGAAAATTACCATGCTACCATTCTCAAAGTCTCACATCCATGGATGAAAACCACCCAAAATGTTCAATTATGTTATCGCCTAGCTGAAAGAAATTCCAATGCCCAGCAATGAGGACATTCCTTCATTCCATATTCACTTTCCAGTCATGGCATCCATAAACTTCTTGTAAACCCTTGTAAATAATAGATAAATTTTCTTTCTTGGAAGACTTCACAATTTCTATGCCTTCAATCAATTATTCCAAGCATGAAACATGTACGATTCTACCTACAACCAGCTAGGGAGGATATTTCAGCACTGGAACTGATTTCCCTTAGGGTTTTCATTCTAGGGTTTTGCTCCAATACAAAGCTCCAAATTGACAATAGAGAGAAATAAAATAAGCATACTGCAAATGAGATCACAAAACTTCTTTTATAACATTTTTGGAAGTTTTTTGGAGAATATAATATAAAATCACTTTATAAATTAAATAAGCCTTATTACTCCAAAGAGTAATTTATTTTATTATTTAAACATTCTCAATGCATAAAGCCACTATATCAGCATCCAACATTTAAAACTTTTTTTCCTCTTTCTGACGAGCTATTATACTAAGGTGCCCCTTAAATTAATTTTGTAAAATTAGCAGCCTTAGTAAAACTAATACATATAGAACTTGAAATATTAGTTATGAAAATATGTGTAAGGAATAAGTATAAGAATTGGGAATGAAAATTTGGCATACTAAGTAAAGTTTTGGAATGTTCCCAGATTATTGGCTGTGAAAGGAATCCAAATGTGTTAATGGTATTGGATATTCTTCAATGGAGATATGATTGCGCACTATCTGTAGGATAGTGTGTAGCCGTGATTACTTGTGAGTGTCAAAGTCGTGTGAGATTGGCTCTATACAGACTGGCTACTTTGATCGTTGGACGTCGAATTGATTCTTGGATCTCTTCTTCTAATCATCCCTGATAGATATCCCCCTCCTTCACTACAACGAATGTCTTCTTGTATGGTGTGACAAGTTACGATGCCAAGGGTCGCAACTTCTAATGGTTTCCCTTCTTCATTACCAGCGCATCTCTTCATATGTGATTAGTGTTTGTTAGTGTGTAACTAATACGTTTGTATCTTCCATAGTCACTTGACTACATGCTCATGTTCTCTGTGACCGCCGTTGATCTCCTCACTCTTCAATCACGCAAAGACATTGATACTTGTTGATCCTTCCCAATTTTGTGGTTAATCTGTCACTAAATGAGAATTTTCTATAATGATTACTCTATTTGAATGCATATATATATATATATATATATATATATATATATGAGTGTATATCTATTAATGTATAAATATATTAAATATATACACATGATCCTTAGATACTTCTTTATGATGGGGACATCACAAGTATCCCTCTCTTGTTTTTTGCTTGTCCTCAAGCAACTTATAACTATTTTCCTTAATGTTCTTAATCTCTTGATATTCTTGTCTAGTATACATGTCTTATCCTAGAGGAAAAGATCATAACATCTTGTTACATTTAATCTCTTTCTAGACCTTCTAGATACCTCATTCTTAAGTGTACCCAGCCTTATAATCCTGGGAAAAGATTGTAACATTTTGTTATACTTAATCTCTTTTGAGGCCTTCTGGATACCTTATTTTTTAAGTGTGTCCAGCCTTATAATCCTAGGAAAAGGTTGTAACATCTCTTCCCGGGACTTCTGGATACCTTACTCTTAAGTGTACCCAGCCTTATAATCCTGGAAGCGATTTTCCACTTCACAAGCCTTATGGATACCCTATATTTTGGTGTATCCATCCTTAAGATCCTTGGGAGAGCCTTGGCTCTTCCTAGGCCTTATGGATACCCTATTTGGGTATACCCATCTTAATTCTTATATGCATTCATCGTTGTAATGTAATATTACATATTATCCTCAAAGGATGTTCTTGTGCAAGGGAAATGACTTATTAACTTATATTGAAAATATTACATACAATAGTTAGTCTATTTCTTGTTCTAGTCATGGACCATTATGGTTTTCCCTTCCTAAATTTGTTTAACTTTAAATGATTTAATAGTTTCTTCCTTTTCCCATGTGGCATCTTTTTCAGGGAGTCCCTTCCATTTGATTAGAGACTCGGTAATGATCTTATTCCTCAATTTCCTTTCTCTGGTGTTTAGGATAAATTATGGCTCTAAGATAAATTTGTCCTTCATCATCTAGAGGAGGCAACTCCATACAAGGGATGACTTGCTGCCCAAGGACCTTCTTAAGCCTAGATACATGGAAGACATGGATATTACTATGCTTGGGTAGCTCTATCTTGTAAGCTACCTTGCCCACTCTTCTTACAACTTTATAGGGACCATAGAAGCGTGGATTGAGCTTATTGGCCCCACTCCTTTTGATTGATGTTTGCTTATATGGTTATAACTGCATAAATACTAGATCTCCAATTTCAAATGTCCTTTCTATGTGGTGTCGATCGACATAGATTTTTTGCTAGTTTTGGGCTTGTTGCAGATTTTCCTTGAGATTTTTCATGAGGTCGATATTTTACTTTATGAAGTCTTGTGCACTCGGTACTTTGCTTTCTTGGATGACCAAATTTTCAAAGGAAGGAGCTTCATATCCATATAGAGCCTTAAAGGGGCTCATTCCAATTGATATGTGGTGGGTAGTGTTATAAAAATACTCACCAATGTGTAGCCATTTTATCCATGTGGTTTGTTGCCCCGTGACATAGTTCCTTAAGTAACCTTCTATCCATTTGTTAACTATCTTCGTTTTTCCATCTATTTTCAGATGGTAACTTGTGCTTGGAGTTAGACTTGTTCCTGCTAGCCGAAAAAGTTCTTGCCAGAATTGACTAAGGAATTTGCTAACTTGGTCATTGATGATTGTCTTGGGTATCCCATGGAGTCGAAAGACTTCCTTAAATAATAATTCTACTATCTGAGGCGCTTTATATTTTGAAGAGATTGTGAAGAAGTGGGCATACTTAGAAAGTCTATCCACTACCAGTACATGTTTAATCACATCTTTCTTTAATCCCTTCCATGAATACTTCTCTCTAATCTGTTTATAAGTTTTGAAGTACCCTTGGTGGCCGGCTAGAGGATTATCATTGAATTCCTTCATAATTTTGTTCTTTATCTTTGAGTGGGGAACAAGAAGTACCCTTCCTTTATATAGGATAATGTTGTCCCATACCTTGTATTCTTCCTTCTAATATCTCGGAGGCTTGTGCATCTTTGGCATACTCGACGATAATATCATTTTTCCAATCTCTTGAAATGCTTGTAATGGTGTTGAGGTAGGGGCATCTAGATAAAGCATCTTCCACCTCATTATTGGTTCCTTTGACATATTCTATGTCAAAATCATAGGCTTGGACTTGACTTACCCACTTTTGTTGATGATCATTAAGATCTTTTTGATTCATGAAGTATCATAGACTATTGTGATATGTTTTGATGATGAATCTTCCACAAACTAGGTATTGTCTAAATTTGGCTAGGGCATGCATAATAGCGAACATTACCTTATCATATATGGAGTAGTGCTTCTCAGTCTCTGACAACTTGTGGCTCTCAAAGGTTATTGGATTTTTTTCTACATGAGAACTACTATGATTCCTTCTCCTGATGCATCACATTGTGGCTCAAAAGGTAGTGTGAAGTCAGGAATAGCAAGGACAGGGCAAGTACTTATGGCTTCCTTAATTTTTTCAAAGGTTTTTTGTGCTTGGTCATTCCACATAAAAGCCCCCTTTTTAGTCAAATCTATGAGGGGAACGACTATCTTGGAGAAACCCTTTACAAAACGCTTGTAATAGCTGCAAAATCCCACAAAGCTTCTAAGTTGAGTTAAGGTCTTTGGTCTGGGCCATTCTTTGATGGCCTTAATCTTCTCCTCATCCACGCTCACCCCTTCTGTGTTGATTTTATGTCCCAAATAGAGTATTTCTTCCAACCCAAATTCACATTTTGACATTTTTGCATAAAGTGATTCATATTCCAATATGTTTAAGACTTCTTCAATATGTCGAAGATACTCTTCCCATGTTTTGCTATAGATCAAGATATCATCAAAGAAGATAAGTAATAAATTTCTTAGTTGCTGGCAGGAAATGTGGTTCATGCATGATTGGAAGGTGGTTGGGGCATTGGTGAGGCCGAATGGTAAGACTAGGAATTCAAAATTCCCATAGTGGCATCAAAAAGTTGTTTTTAGTACATCTTCCTTCTTCATTCTAATTTGGTGGTATCCTAACCGTAAGTCAATTTTGGAAAAATATCTTGCTCCATGGATTTCATCCAATAATTCATCTATCCTTGGGATTGGGTACCGATTCTTAATAGTTTTCTGGTTTAAAGCCTTGTAATCTATACACATTCACATAGTGCCATCTTTCTTCTTGACTAGCACTACGGATGACACAAAGGGACTATTACTTGGTTGAATGTGTCCCATTTCTATCAATTCTTTAATGGTCTTTTCAATCTCTTCTTTGAATCTTCGGGGATGCCTATAAGGGGCGGTTATAACCGGTTTCACTCCTTCTTCGAGTTCTATGGTGTGCTCAAATCCCCTTTTTGGAGTTAGACTAGGGGGAATATCTCCACAAATCTACCTGTGTTTCTTTAGGATAGGTTGGACATCTATGTGAATTGCTTGCTTATGAGAAGGTGATTTATCTAATACCATGCATTATGCTATCCATTCACCTTGGCCATGCCTTACAATCCTTTCCATCCTTTTGCAAGATACTACTTTTGGGGATCCGTTTGGCAATCCTTTTAATGTAACCTCTTGTTCATTATGTTTGAAACAGATTTTTAAGTATGGGTTATCCATGGTAAAGCGTCCTAAGGAATTTATCCAAGGCATCCCTAATATCACATCATTTTGTAGGTTCACAACATAGAAATCTCCTCTTATGGTATGTCCCTCCATGGTGATCTCTAATCGGGGAATGATCTTTGTGCACTAATCTGTAGTTCCATTTGCTAGTGCTTCTTTGAAACCACTGAAATTTTGGGCCTCTAATCTTCGTTTTGATACTAATTTTTTGTTGATAAAGTTGTGGGAAGCCCCACTATCTACCAAAGCAATAATTTTTTTTCCTTTTAGTGTTCCTTTGATTCGAAAAGGTCTATGTTCAT